>JAJOOS010081436.1:0-17082 GCA_029582725.1 Solanum chiquidenum | reverse complement strand
TCTTCTCCTTCTCCTCTTCTTCACTCTCAAGCCCTAGCCTTCACTCTCTTCAAATGGAGCAAAATGATCCAAAATCAGCCTAACACAACAATACATCCCCAAAAGAAATAACTAGGGAAAAGACCAAAATGCCCTTAATGATTCCCGGACGGATTCCCTGCCAACTGCCCAACTTTCAACGGGCATAACTTGCTCATACGAACTCGGAATTGAGCAAACTCGACGGCGTTGGAAATATCGTTCCACAAGCTTC
This sequence comes from Solanum chiquidenum, assembly GCA_029582725.1. Lineage (NCBI taxonomy): Eukaryota > Viridiplantae > Streptophyta > Magnoliopsida > Solanales > Solanaceae > Solanum > Solanum chiquidenum. The sequence continues at coordinate 16,829 of JAJOOS010081436.1, read as the reverse complement.
ACAACCATAACTGAAACTACTCCTAACTCATCCTGAGCTGGAAGTTATGACTGCTCAAAGTTGGCCAAAAACCACTGATTTCTACACTTAGCCAAAATTTCCAGATTGTGATTTTTCAAAAAAAAAGACTATTTCCAAATTCAAGCTTCTTCATATTCATTTTAAATTGTCGGATGTTACAGATGGTTTATGGAGAGATTGAGATAGTAGTGGTATGATCATGATCGAGCAAGAAGAGACGAGAGGTACAATCTACAAAGTTCAAACTCATATGTGCCTTCGCAAGAAATTGATTCTCCCTAGAACTAAGCAAGTGTGAGTGACCCTACGAGTTCAAAGATCGAGGAGTTGTTGAACCGAGTTCTTAAGAGGTTCAAATCTACGGATAATGGAGTTAAAGACCTCAAGATTAATGTATATAGCTTAACACAAATTCTCTCACTCCGCTTAAATTAAACACTAGGAGACCCAAATGAATCCAAGAGCCAAAGGTACCTTTCCTAGTGATACTCTTCCAAACACAAAAAAATGATTGTCATTGTATGACAATAATTTTTAGGAGTGAATAAATGTTTGACAATGCCAAGGTTGTGCCTTAGAAAGTGGCAAGTGACAAAGTTGAGGATGAGATGAATCCTAGTTCACCCATTCATATTGTTGTTAATGATGACTTAGTGAATGAAGAGAATGTTATTCTTGACAACGAAAAGGATGATGAAACTCTTGATGTGGTGATTGAGGCTGAGGAAACAAAAGGGAATAAATCCGCTAAGGGAAATAAGCCTAAGTGTCCCCCCTATGTATCCTCAAAGAATGCTAAAAAAGAAAGAAGACAACCAATTTAAAAAGTTTATTGATCTCTTTTCAGTAAGTTATTCATAAATATACCCCTGGTTGATGCTCTCTGTTGGGTTTGAAAGGTGTGAACAGGAAATTAAGGGTTGTGACTCTCCTGAAGGGTTGTGACTTTGCCGAATGGTTGTGACCATTATGAAAGGTTGTGTCCTTTCTAAAGGTTTGTGACCGTTTGAAAGGTTGTGCCTTTTTCAAAGTGTTGTGACCTTTATGAAAGGTTGTCTTATTTCCTAAGAGTTGTGACCTTTACCCTTTATTGGTTATAAATAGAGAGGATTTCTCTCATTTTTCTGCATCGAATCACTCCCTTCTTTTGCATACATTTCTTACAAAACAAAATCGATCGATCATGTCTGTGTGTGTGATTCGTTGCTGTCATTTTGAGTTCGTTGAAATTATCAAAGTTTGAGGTACCGCTACTTCTTTAATGGTTAATCCGTTTTATCTTGGGAGAAATTAATCTGCAACCTCGGGTACTTGAGGGGATTAAATTTCTTAAGGACACACAGTGGGTTCTGTGGACTCGGATAGTTCTTTGTGTTTTTCTTTTCATCTTTTATTATTTCTGGTTTGCTAATCTGAATACAGGAGATAACAAACTTAAGAAATTTAATTGTTGGTATTTTCAGTGGTAAGAAAATTACTTCTATTTTATGTGTTCTTTTTATTGAAAAAAAAAGGAATCATTTTATCATATGATAAAAGAGATTTGGGATGAATTAATACTACTTTAATATGTTCGAGTATATTTTATGTAGTATGTTTTCCTTGGATGGGTAAGATTAATTTTATTTTATTCCCAAGTGCATTGAAGCAATTCACCCCTTTAGTTTTCTTTTCAATAAGAAAAGTTATTCTATGCATAAAGGTTAAGATATGCACTTGAATTTATTTTTTCCTATATTCTTGGTTTTATATAACTATGAGAAGAAGTAAATGAACAAATGTTGTCTCCTAACAATATTTGAACATGAGTTTAGTTTTTTGTTGAAATTAAATGTCTTCTTGAGGAAAATAGGAATATGATGGAAACTGAGAAAAGGAAAAAAAAATAGCAAGAAAAGTGACTTGCATGGAATCATTACTGACAAATAGAATATGATTCAATGAGAGTAAAAATCAGGTTCTATCTCTATTTCCCTTGATTATTATTTTCTTTTTCTATCTTTTATAAGTTATGAAATTTATTTCATAAATGTTAGGATAGATGGTCATTATGTGATGATCTCAAAATATGTCTTTATTATTAATAATATGTATTCTGTTTAGAGGAGGAAATTTTATTTTTTTTAGTTTTCTACTCTGTGAAATTTGATTGTGTTTGACTTTTGGAGACTAAAATCTTCTAAATTTTTTTTTTTGTCCTTTGATTTGAAAAATATAAGAACTTCATGAACAAATCGGATTGTGCATTGGTTTGAAAAATATAGAAATTTCACCAATTTGTTAAATACTCTGTTTGAATGAATATTCTGACTTGAAGAGTACAAAATCTTCGTCAGGAATATTAAGGCTAAATGATTTGAAAAGGATAAAATCTTCATCGTTAGCTAGAAACAGTGTTGTATTTGAGGTTTCTGGAGATTAAAACCTTTTTGGTTTACTACTCTGTCTGAATGTGAAATTGATTCGAAGAATATAAAAACTTCATCAAAATCAAGGTTCATTCGGTTAACGATTAGAAGAATATAAAAACTTCAGATTAAAACCTTTTTGGTTTACTACTCTGTCTGAATGTGAAATTGATTCGAAGAATATAAAAACTTCATCAAAATTCAAGGTTCATTCGGTTAACGATTAGAAGAATATAAAAACTTCATCGTTAAACTAGAAACAAGTTGTATAAAGATTAAATCTTTATTGTTAGTATTATAAATACTAAGTGGTTTGTCTAGTTGTGACAGAAAGGGGAAAAAAACACTAGTGACATAAAATTAGTGATTTTTGTGCCTGCAATAGGTGTTTATATGGATTAAATCTCCAAAAGAAGGTTTTGTGTTGCCAATGTGTATTTTGATGGTATACATTATGAAAGCATGGGAAAAAATATGTGGAAATAATTTCAAATACTTGAAAACTATTTTTGAGAATATATTTAAAATGTGGGGGGTTCTTTACTTGTGATAAAGACAAAATTAGACTTACCATCTAATTTAAATTTGAAAGTACAAGATATGAAATTTAATGACATTCTTGTATTATGTTAGACCCACAAAATTCTTGGAGTATATTTGATATTGTGGTCGGTGAGTCTCTCTTTACTAGTATATGATATGACTAGTATAAAACCACAAAATTATATTACTCGTTCAAAAGAATTGTATTCTTTGATGAAAAAATTTCACTTAAAATATTGTGAATTTTCATGAAAAGATATGTCTATTAAAATATTTTTTTTGTATAGACATGAACATTGGTGAAAAGTGATCTATTATGTTTGTGTTGTAAAACAAACATTTGGGTCATATTGCCCTTATTGGACCGATGAGACTATGGTCATGGGTAATTATATAACAAATTGAATATTATGGAAAGGTCCTTCTGAAAAGGACATACGACAAGGTGTTGATTCTAAAACAATGTCTGTATTTGAGAAAGTTATAAAAAGTAAAGAACAAAATATTTGCGGGAAAATGTTACCTCACAGAAGGTCTTTTCAAACCTAGTATTTATGTTTGTTCTTACTTGCTTGAATCAAATTGTTTGTGACATAAATGCTTGGGACATGTCAATTACAAAACCTTGCAAACACTGATCAACTTAGAAGTTTTGCCTAACTTCTAGTGCAATAAATCAAAATGTCAAGTATGTGTTGTTGAAATAAATTTTAATACCTTAGAATTGATTTACACTGACATTTGTGATATGAAGTCAACACCATCTCGTGGTGGAAAAAAATGTTCCATAAATTTTATTGACAATTGCAATAGATATTGTTATGTTTATTTGCTGAATGGTAAGGATGAAGCAATAGAAACATATAGGCAACATAAAACTGAAGTTGAAAATCAGTTGGATAAAAGATTGTCATGATTAGAAGTGGTAGATGTGGAGAATATGAATCTTCTTTTGCAGAAATATATTTGGAAAATGGAATCATCCATCAAATTACTGCACATTCTCACCTCAATCTAATGAAATTATTGACAGGAAAAAACCAAACTTTGAAGAAAATGTTGAATGTCCTATTTATAAGTTCAGGTTTACCATAAAATTTGTGGGAGGTGCTATCATTATAGCAAAAGAGATAAACAAAAAGTTCGTCTGTTCAGAAAGAGAGAAACAAAAAGTTTTGTTTGTTAGTAAAGGGAGTAACAAATAAAAAAAAACTTTTGTTTGTTAAGAAAGGGAGCAACAGAAAGTTGTGTTTGTTTAGACTTTGTTGTATCCTGATAGAGAATTGTTTGTCGTCTCTTAAAGTTTATACAAGAAATAACTCTTGAAAGATAGTGATCAAAAAATTTCCAATACAGTTTATTTCATATGAGAAGTGGAAATAAGGGAACTATTCCCAAACGGGTCAAAATAGGACCTAAGACTTTGGATTGTATGTTCATTGGATATGCTACAAATAGTAAAGCATGTCGATTTATGGTTCATAAGTCGGAACCGTCGGATAGTCAAGTGAAGGGTCTAAACGACCTTGAAAGAACCAAAGGAAAATGTACTTAATAAAAAGATTCAGAGGCATAGTAAATATCAATGGACAAATTACTTCTTTCGGGTTTGATTTTGTAACATTTCTTCTTGAAAATTAGTTCATATAGTCGAAGAAGATATGTCTTCTGTGGACATATCCTATTTGGAAAGAGGCTGTCAATAGTAGGATAGATTCAATCTTGAGCAACCATACTTGAGAGTTGGTTGATCTTCCTCCAAGAAATAAACATTTGGGTTCAAAGTGGATCTACAAAAGGAAAAGAAAGTTGATGAAACTATTGGAAAATACAAAGCAAGACTTGATTACATCAATTCAGATGTTAATTGCGCTAGTTACGGTATATGGCCTTCAAATTCGTCAAAATGTATGTGAAAACAAATTTTTTTTTGGAGAATTGGAGGAAGAAATTTACATGGAACAACCCGAGGGTTTTGTGGTTCCTGGTAAAGAAAAGAAAGTTTGTAAACTTGTTAAGACACTTTGTGGACTAAAAACAAGCGCTCAAATAATGACATGCGAAGTTTGACCAAACTATGTTGGCAAATGAATTCAACATTAATGAATGTGATAAATGTTTTTACATTAAAGACAATCCAAATCACAAGGTCATTGTTTGTTTTTATGTTGATGACATGTTGATCATCAAAAGAGACATTTCTGACATAAATGCTACTAAGCATATGCTAGAAAGTAACTTCAATATGAAATACATTGAAGTTACTGATGTGAATGAAAAGGTACTTGACAAGTTCAAGTATTTGGATTTCAATATTGTCAATACTTCAATAAATGTGAGCTTTGTACTTCAAAAGATGAAGGCAAACGTGACTCACAATTGGATTATGCTGGAGTATTGAGAAATATGATATATATCATGAAGTGTACGCGATCAGTTATAGCATGTGCTATTAGTAAACTGAGTCGGTTCACAAGTAATCTCAGTCAAACTCATTGGATGATAATGAAAAAAGTTTTGGAGTATTTAAAACATACTTAAAAACTATTGTTTTGCATTATAACTAATATTCAACAGTATTCGAAGAATATAGTGATGCAAATTTAATCACCAGGTCAAATGAAGTAAAATCCATGAGTGGATATGTATTTACTCTTGGTGGAGGAGCAGTCTCTTGGAAATCTTCCAAACAGAAATGTATCTCTAGCACTACTATGAAATCTGAGTTTATCACTCTAGATAAGGCCGGTGAAGAAATTGAATGACTCCAAAATTTCTTGAAAGATTTTTGGCTCAAACCTTTTAGCTCCAGTATGCATACACTGTGAGAGTTAAATTTGCAATAGGTAGGGCATGAAGCATGATGTATAACGGAAAGTTTCGTCATATATGATGTAGACATAATATCGTTAGAGAACTACTCTCTACTGGAATTATCATAATTGACTATGTAAAGTCAAAAGATAATATGACGGATCCACTTATAAAAGGCCTAACTAGAGAGGAAGTTGATAGATTATCCAAGAGTATGAGACTATGGCCAAGGACAAGTCATTGTGGCGGTAACTCTACCTAAAAGACTGGAGATCCCAAGATCTACGGTCAAGGAGATCAAACAAAGTCGTTGATAACGGTTCAACATTGTCAAAATATTTTTTATGGTCCATTCTCATGATAAGATAATGTTCAGTAACAAGGATAAAGGCATTAGGACTTTTTAATGGTTTCTAAGTTTGATACAGGGTATATCAAATGGTGTATCTACGGGATAACACATTTAGAAATCACCTATGTAAGTGTGAAGTGTAAGCCGCTTCAAGGAGAATCCGGTAAGGCCAGTTCTCTACGCGCTTATAAACCAAGACGTGTTCATGGCTGAAACGAACAAAACAATGAGAACCAAAAACAGTTCAAGGGTTGATTGTGTGACTTATGTTGTCTAGGTATACACCAAAGCTCGACGGTTCAAAGATATCAAATCTACCGATTGACCGAGTATATCCGATATATGTTCACTATGGAAAGTTCAAAGGGAAACCCACTTATCCAGATGCAATCAATCCTTACTTACGAATCACACAGTTTTTCATGCATGTGTTTTAACAATAGCCATTCCCTATTCATGTGGGTGATTGTTGGGTTTTAAAGGTGTGAACAGGAAATGAAGGGTTGTGACTTTGCCGAAGGGTTGTGACCATTATGAAAGGTTGTGTCCTTTCTAAAGGGTTGTGACCGTTTGAAAGGTTGTGCCTTTTCCAAAGTGTTGTGACCTTTATGAAATGTTGTCTTCTTTCCTAAGAGTTGTGACCTTTACCCTTTGTTGGCTATAAATAGAGAGGATTTCTCTCCTTTTTTTTGCATCGAATTATTTCCTTCTTTTGCATACATTTCTTACGAAACAAAATCGATCGATCGTGTCTGTGTGTGTGATTCGTTGCTGTCATTTTGAGTTCGTTGAAACTATCGAAGTTTGAGGTACCGCTACTTCTTTAATGGCTCATTTATTTTATCTTGGGAGATATTAATCTGCAACTTCGGGTACTTGAGGGGATTAAATTTCTTAAGGACACACAGTGGTTCTGTGGAGTCGGATAGTTCTTGGTGTTTTTCTTTTCATCTTTTATTATTTCTGGTTTGCTAATCTGAATACAGGAGATAGCACTCTCTTGTAAATGTTGGGGTATTCAAAGTTCATAAAGGAGATATTGAAGAAGAAGCGAGTGGTTGATGTGGTCACAATCGAGGTGACCCATCATTGTAGTGCGGTGATGACCAAAAAGTTGGCTACAAAAAAAAGAGGATCTGGGAGTACTCACAATCCCATGTACCATTGGATTATATAAGTTTGAGAATGACTTGTGTGATCTAGGGGAATGTATAAACTTTATACCTTAAGTGATTTTCAAGAAGTTGAGTCTTGGGGATTCAAAGCCTGTTCCATTGAGATTGTTATGACAGATCGCTCTATAAAATGGCATGTGCGTATATTATTTGACATCTTTGTTAACGTAGATAAATTCATTTTCTCAATCTATTTTGTAGTGCTTGATTGTGATGTGGATATAGAGGTGCCTATCATACTAGACAGACCATTCCTTGCCATGGGCCACACATTAGTTGGTGTTGAGCTTGGATAGGTGAAGTTTTGAGTTGGGGATGATAAGATGAAATTTAGTGTGGTCACTCCTACAAATCCACCTGATGATTGTAGAGTGGTGCGTTTGATGAAATCCATGGACGAGTTGATTGATGATCCATTGGATGATGAGGTGTCACAAATATTGGTTAATTGTGAGGTATTTACATTGTGACGCGATATTAAATTAAGCGTTGCTTGGGAGGCAACCTAAATTTCATTTATTTTATTTTTACTGCACGTTTTTTTTTGTTACAAAGGTGTGGAAAGATGTCAACGAAAAGCAATGAAAAATTGGGTGTCTTGGCTATCAGTGCCAGACAGGCAAACTGCCAATTTAAAATTTTATAACGCCAGTCAAATGCGGGTTCCTAATAGTGCTACATAGGTGCTTCACAAGGCACTGTAAAGAAATTTCAGCTTCTGCGCAAAATTGGCATCTTGCCAAAGGTGATTGGTGTATCACTAATCAAACGCAAGTCAGATATTGTTGAATAGATATCAATTTTGACTTATGGAAGACCAAAATCAGATTTTGACCGCCTTTATCAAAACTCCAAATACCTAAAACCCTTCACCTTCTTCCATATACATTTTCCATACCTTCTTTTCCCATATTAATCTCATCCACTCACCATTAACTCTTAAACCTCCCAATTCCTTCCTTCCCCTCTATTTAAATCCCCATTTTCTTTCTTCTCTCTTCACTCTAAACTCTCATATTTCCCAAATTCAAAAATCCCCTTTGTGAAATTCCTTGTGTTGAAGTTGAGCTCTCCATTTGAGCTCTCTATTTTTTCTCCGAGCTCTCTCAAATCTTTGGTATGTACTCTATTTTTTTTATTTTCAAGCTTTTATACTAGTAATGTTTTTATGTTATACCATAGTTCTTCAAAACCTAATTTTTAAGCTCAAAAGTTTTGCTTTCTGAAGGGGTTTTGTGCTTTGAAATTGATAGATTTAAGTTGAATGTGCTTGATTGTGTGAAATAGCATGTGAAATCTTGTGTAGATAGCTTGAAATTTAAGTTAGGAATGAAGTTTGAGTAACCCATTTGTGTTTACGTAGTGCATGAAATTTTACTATGATTGATTAGGTGACGTCCTTCCTAAGGGGTAAATTTATCATTATGTGAATATTTGAAATTTGGTTGAAATGGTGATTGACTAGTGTTAATTGATTTTAATTGGTGAATATGAAATTTCAGGTTGGCTTGAGTCCCATTCAAGGACTAATGTTTTTCCAAGGGGGAGATATTGTAACACCTCGGATTTTGGAAAAGTAAAAGATTTCATTTTTAGGGTGTTTGGCATGAAGGAAAATGTTTTCCTAGAAAAAATTTCCTGGAAAACAAGTGGATTTTGATTTATTTTCTCATGTGGTTGGTGAGTAGAAAATATTTTCTGGAAAAAAAATTTAGTGTTTAATTTATGAATGAAAAATATTTATGAGAAAATATCTTTTATTTTTACTAGAGTAGAAAATAATTTTTGAAATTGAAAGTATTTTTTATAAACAAACTTAAATTTTTTGAGGGGCTGGTAGTGGGGGATTGAGGGTAGGGGTGAAAAAATAAAATTTTGTAGTTGAAACTATTTTTTAAAAACAAACTTAATTTTATTTTTTTTTGGGGGGGGGCTGGTAGGGGGCTAGCCGGAGTGGGTCAAGGGTAGGGGTGAAAAAATAAAATTTTGTAGTTGAAACTATTTTTTAAAAACAAACTTTATTTTATTTTTTTTATTTTTTTTGGGGGGGGGGGGCTGGTAGGGGGCTAGCCGGGGTGGGTCAAGGGTAGGGGTGAAAAAATAAAATTTTGAAGTTGAAAATATTTTTTAAAAACAAACTTAAATAGTTTTTTGAGGGGGGTGGAAGGCTGGGTAGGGGGCAGATGGGGGTGGAAGGGTAAAAAAAATTGAAATTGGAAATATCTTTTAAAAATAACTTTTAACTTTTTTTTTTGGAGGGGATGGTAGGGGTAAGAGTGGGGTAAAAAAATTGAAGTTAAGAATGTATTTTAAAAACAAGCTTTAAATTTTATTTTATTTTTTTGGAGAGGGGGGGGGTGAGGGTGGTTGGGGGACTGGTTTGAGGGTAGGGACAAAATAAATTGATTTTATTAACAAAAAAAATTGTAATTTGAAGTTAGAAGAGAGTTTTGGAAAATGTTTTCCTTAAGTTTTGAAGGGAAGTCATTTTCCTTAGATTTGAGGAAAATGAGTTGATTTGGAAAACATTTAACCTAACCAAACATGAAAAAATTGAAAAACATTTTCCGGAAAATGTTTTCCTTCATACCAAACACACCCTCATCCATGTTGTGTTCTACAGCTCAGTCTAGTCTACGAGCCGTAGAATCTTCTGCAGACCGTAGAAGGCATCCCTAGAAAGTGAGGTTGAGTTTTGAGAAAATCATGTTTTTGTAGTTTAGTCTACGATTGACCAGGACGGTCCGTTGAATGGCTTATGGGTCATAGATAGGTCTCGTAAGAAGGTCCCAGACTTAGTGAAATTTTAGGGTTAAAGTTGAATTTTATGGTCGAGGTGTATGGACCGTAGAAGGTTCTACAGGCCGTAGACCGATCTTGTCAAATTTGATTAAAATTTAGGGCTTCAGTACTTGGGCTACGGTTGACTAGTATGGGCCGTAGAAATTTCTACAGTCCGTAGGTCACAACTGTAGACCGAATCAGTAGTTATTTTTAAGGGAGTTTTGGGTCTTTTCCTTATGTGTTTAATACCAAAGTTATGTCGTTTTGACCCCTATTCTAAGCCCTATATAAGTATTTTAAGTCCTAAAACTACCTAATTCTAAATAGTTCTCCTAATTCCCAAATCTCAACTACATTCATCCTCTCCAATTCTCTATCAAGCTAAGGAAGAAGAAGTCAGGGTTCTACCGAGGATATCCAATTCACCATAGCTTCTGGGCTTTCATCATCAAGTTTGTGATGAAGCAGTAGAAAAATGGCTTGCAGACAAGAGTGATAACAGGAATGCGTGATGGTTGTCTGACATGTTTCTGCATCCTGTTGCTGGTCATCTTGTTGCTAATTTTGGAACTAGTGACAAAAACCTAGTTTCTTGCTCCCCATGATGCTAATCTTTTTCATGCTGTCAAGTTAGTTCAAGTTGTTTTACTCTGTAAGTCATGAGATGATATTTTGAGACAGGCGAGTCTACTATACTTGGAATTTGTTTATTTTTTACTCACTTCCGTTTCTTCAAAGAACTAAAGCTGAGTACAGTTTTAAATGCATGCTGCAATTTAGCATTTCAGTACACTTTTGCTTTCTTTGCTTTGCTTAGATTTGTACCATGCGATGCAGGGAGGTGAAAGGAGGACTGATGGATCAGATCACCTTTAAAACAATCCTGCTTGGATCGGAGCATGCAAGCTAGGTAAAAATTTGATGTCATAATCACAGTGCAATAACTACAGGGTGAAGCTAGTCAAAAACAGCAGACAGTAAAGAAGAAGGACCGAGCAGAGATCTGCTTTAGCAATGTGACCATCTGAAGGTGCAGAGGGACGTGGTGTCTCAGCAGTCCTTGATGTCTCCATCGAGCAAGTGTACTTGCAGCGACTTGGACGAACCACTCTGTATACACCGGTGCTTGTTAAAATATTGGTATCCTTCCTGTTATCCTGTCCAAATGAGAATATGTAACCTAAAGCAGGCAATGGACTATTGGGAACTGAGCTGCAATTGAGAGGGGAATCATGAGCACAACTGAAACGGATGCTTCTTGCTGTAAAGTTCCCACTGTTATACGGATTTTCTTGAGCTGCCCAAAAGTTCTTAGCATACAAATCTCCATAGAGGTAACTGCAAATGCAACCATCCTTATGTTAAGTTTAGTTTCCTAATCGTATATCAACAAGCTAGGGTGTGTTCATATTTACCTTCCATATATGCAGGGATCAGTCTTGGAGCGATAAACATAGCCACCTGATATGGCCGCAGATCCAACTTCTTTGTTTACTTCAGAATGGGTGTATCCTAACACTGGGAAGATGGGATCAACAAAATCATCAGCTGAAGCATTTTTAAAGCGTAAAGGACCTTCATACATGCTCCATCCATAGTTTCCCCCTTTCGTGATGATGTCAACTTCTTCATACTGATCCTGCATGATTGTCAGAAACTCAGCATCAAGATACCAGGTAGCAAGTTATGTCTTTTGAAAAGATCTTAGCAAACAGAGATGTTATAGCTCTCAACAAAAGTGAGATTGTCATTGAACCTGTCCAACATCCGCACAGATGAAGTAAGAAGGCCTTTCTGAATCAAAGCTACAGCGCCAAGGATCTCTCAGTCCAAGCGCCCAAACTTCTGGCTGCAAATCTTTATCTTGTGAATAAGGATTATCTCGAGGAACCGAATAGTTACCCCAATGTCCTAGGTCTGATATCTCTTCTTGACCTATTGAAAAAATCACCTTTGTGTCTCATGACATAACTCAACAAACTGTGCAAGGAAGGCAATTGGCCTTTTAGTTTGTGTCAATTATTGTAAAACAAATAAATCAAAGTGCTCACTTGGTATGTTATCAATATCAACCCTCATTATTTTTCCAAGTAATGACTTCTTATTTTGAGCAAAATTGAAAGAATCACCCTTGCTTCCACCATCTCCCATCATAAAGTAGAGATATCCATCTTCAGGGCCAAAGAGTATTTGTCCTCCATGATTAGCTGTGAATGGAAGCCCCATTGTAAATATTCTCCTCACTTCTGATGGTTTCACCTTCTCTGCCTACAAAATGTATGAAGTTTCAGTCAAACAAGACAACACATAGTGCTTGCAATGAAACCTTTGAACTGGAATTGAAGAAAGTTCTAATCCAAAGCAGAATTAGGTTCTAACAGCTTAAGTTTTAAGATGAGGTGGTAACGTAATTCAACATGGTATCAGAGCAGGTATAGGGCATGGTTTAAAGTCTCTCCACAAGCCATAATCAAAAAGAGTTATTGTGTGCTTTAGCCCATAAAAAAGAATCAGACCAACACGTGATGAGCATTGTTAGTGATAAAAAGTAAATAAAATCTAATAAGTGGCTCTCTAGCTGCTGTTTAAGAACACTATGGACTGAAAAAACAACCAGTGATGGATTTGATGCTGTCCCATTAGCACTGAACTCTGAAACAACAGAATGGTATTGGCATGGCTGCTTATTATCCTCTGATTTTATCTTAGAAGGATCACAACCAACATCTGAATTACAAGCACATCTTCCAGCACAGCTAGGAGACTTAGCTTTGTCGCAGTTATATGATGCAAAAAACCTGCCATTCTTTGCAAAGTTTGGATGAAAAGCCATCCCCATCATCCCATATCTTGCATCCAAATAAACCTCATCTGTTAAATCAGCAAATGGACTTGATTCATCAAGCCCCATGCTTTCTCCTGAATCTTGATCTGGTATAGTTGCTAACCAAATTTTTCCAGCCTGATTGGAGAAGAATGCTTGGTTTGATCCATCAGGATGAGGGACCATGTTGAGGTAAGCTCCATCAGCAATCTTCTCAAAACACATTCCATTCGGAGTCTGTAAAGTTTCGTTTTTCTTTAGCGAAACTTGTTCTCCATTGAAACATAATGAATCTATATCAGAGTTTCCACCAAATGCTTCGCAGAAATCTGCTTTCGATTGCCAGAAGTCTGTTAACAAGGAGGAGTTTGAGTTTTTGGTTCCTCCTGCTTTGGTTTGCAAGGATGGTGCAAAAGGAGAATTTGTTATTGGTATGTTTTGGCAAGAATCCCAAACAGATGAACAAAAGCTGTTTGCTGATGCAGCACTTGAATTGCAAAGAACAGGAACTGGTCTTGGTCCTGATTTTACCTTAAACAACTCTGCTGAAAACTGATCACATGTCTGGAAAAAACAAAAGGGAAATCTTTTGGATTAGTTTTATTATTAAAATAGAATTAACTTGGAATTAACCACCAAGTCCTGCAGAAACTTAAAAACAAGAACAAAGTTTGTTCATCACTTGTTGAAACTATTCTGATGTAAGTTATCAAAATTCATTTTCTTTCTTCAAGAATTTGAGAAAAAAAACAAATTAAGCTAACCACAACAACAACACACTCAATGTGATTTCACGAGTGGAGTCTTGGGAGGGTGAGGGGTATGTAGACCTTACCCCTATGTTAGTGGGGTAGATAGGTTGTTTCCGATACACCCTCGGCTTAAGGATGAAGAATTTTTTTGAAATGCTCCAACTTCAATTTCCATACACATGTTTAAGAATGACATGAGGAAGAGCAAAATTTGTTGATCAGATAATAAAACTATTTCTTATTTGAGTTGTCAACTGTCATGATTCATAATATTTCTTCAAGAATATGGCAAAAAAAGCAAACTTAGCTAACCCCATCAAGAAAATACTAAAGGTAAAAACTTTTTAAATGCACCAACTTCAATTTCCACTAACATATATGAGCTATTTAGCTCAGACTCTTCAAGTATGTTAAATCCTCCAAATGTAGTGAATTTTTCTCGAAGGATCAACATAAGTGCGCGACAATACTTTTGAAGAGTCTGAGCCATAGAGTGTATAAAAAATTATCAAAATTAGAAAACTTACTGAGCAAAGTATTGATTTGACAGCAGAACTACATGAAGTATCAGATATTTTCATACCCTCAAAAGCCTTCTGCAATTGCACATCTTTGGAAGAGTCACAACATACTCTTCCATTATATGGACAAAAAGCCAAAGCCTTTTTAGGAATAACAGGTGCTCCTACACAATGAATAAGAACAATTAGCAAAAGAAAACAAAAATTTGTATAAAAATAACATCTTGATAGAGATTGAACTACCCTCATCATTAAAAAAATTGAAAACAAAAATAAAATAACTTACTTAAATCTGTGCATAAAGGGAGTGAATAAGATGGAGAGATGAAGTTACACAGAAGGAGACAAATGAATGAGGAGAGCAACTTATTCATTTTGGGAAAGATGAAACAGAGAGGACAAGAACAAACATGCAGCAGCAAATCTGGATTTTACTCCCTTCTTATTCTTATATATATAAAATATAAATATATATCTATAAATTATATATAAGTAAACAGATAAGGGAAAAGATAAAGTGAACCTTTGCTACCATATTCTTAAAAAAAAGAAAGAGTTTCCATTAATAATATGAGTTTAACTCTTTATGTCGTGACAGAGGCAGATTCAAGATTCAAAATTTATACTTTCTACGTTCATTTCAACTCAAGTTAATAAGTATATCATGGTATATAAGTTTACAGTCAAATATTTAGTTGATTTCTTGACATGTACATAGAGTTTAGGCAATACTTATTAAATTTACGTGAATCGATATGTTACATTATAAATTTACCCATGTGCACTAGTATAAAAGAAATGTTATAGTGTAAGGTGATTGGGGGAATTCAGAATTTAAGTACTATAGGTTTAGCCTTTAAGATTTTTAAACATTGAAACTATTGTATAAAATTAGGAGTTCATCTATGCTCTTTATTGAATATTTTTGTGAATTCTTGCATATAAAAATATGTTTCGCACGAAAAATGTTAGTTTCATATGAATCTGAAGTCGCGATATTATATTCATCATTTTGTAAGATTACCTAAAAGATAACTACCGATAACATCTATAATACAAGTAATAAGAAACTTGAAGAATAAAGTGGTTGCCATATAGTCTAGTATATACATAAGAGTATAATTTATTTATTTTAAATACTATTATTAACATACTCAGTGTTTTTTTACAAGTAAAATCTGAAGAAGATGGTGTACACACAATCTTACTCTTATCTTTTAGAAGCTAGAGATAGTTTCTGGAGAAAAAAAACTCAAACTTATATAAAACAGTTTAAAATAAATTTGAAAAGAAAATATTGTAACGAAGAATAGAACAATATCAACAACAAATACTTTAAGTAATGATTTTCAAGAAAGTGCTTGAATTTTCTCATGATCTTTTTAACTTTAAGGTATGATTGAATTATGTGCACCAAAATTGGTTAGAAATTGGAAGGCACGATCAATAATAATAATTCTAAGACTTTTGGATTTGACTTGTAGCCACTATACATAAATCTCAGTGGATGAGTAGTGGTTGAAAAGGCCAGCAATGATAAAGGACAAATAAATAGATATTTTATTACAAGCCCATAAAGGTTGGAATTTTTATTACTCCCTCCGTCCCATTTTATATGATGTACTTTGATTTGGCACAAACTTTAAGAAAAATGGAAAGACTTTAAAATTTTGTGGTCCAAAATGAATGATAGAAATTTGTGTGGTTGTAAATCATTTCATTAAGGGTAAAAAAGACATTTTATAGGCAAATTGTTACTTAAAATAGAAATGTGTCATTTTTTTGGGACTGACTAAAAATGAAAGTATGTCATATAAATTGAAACAAAAGGAGTATTATTTTCTACTTTTTAAAAGGTGGATTTGAAATGTGTTACATTGATATTATTGTCTTGTAGGTGTATACATTTATGGAAAAATTAGTAAACTAGTCAAAAAAAATAACTTAATTAGTAAAAATATCCATACTTTATAAATATTAGTAATAATGTCAAAAATGTCATTATTTTAAAAAACTTTATGTATCCTAATTTTCTTCCTAATTTATATCCCATTGACAATTAAATGTTTTCAATTAATTATCCATCCTATTTTTTTAAAAAAATCTCTCTCTCATATTTATCTTTTCAGATTCATAATTATCTCTCTTATTTAAAAAAAAATATTTCTCTCTCTCATATTTGTCTTTTCAGATTCTTAATTCTCTCACATATTTTTTTTTTAAAAAAAATTATCTCTCTCATCTTTATTTTTTCAGATTATCCTCCAACATTCAAGTTGCCCATATACCTCTAAACGAAATTTTGGTTGTTTTATTCAGAAATTAAATCAACAACAATCCCTTTGATTAAGGTATTAATATTTTATCCTATTTTTAGATTTCGTTTCTGATTTTGTTTTTGTTTAAATCTTTAAAAATTGTTGTTTGTTGTTGAAATTTCGGTTAGGATTCATTCTCCAATGGCTGAATCCAAGAGGCTTACTAGAGGTATCCATCTTAATCAACAAATTGCTAGCGATTTTCCATCCTTTAATCTATTTATTACTCAAGAAATAGCGGATAATGTAGGATCCGCTGCTAAAATGAGGGAAGAGAGACGATCAGAACATTTAGAGGACCCAATCGGTGTGCAAAA
>JAJOOS010081435.1:0-17287 GCA_029582725.1 Solanum chiquidenum | reverse complement strand
CCAAAGTAGACCCTCGAAAAAGGCTTCACTTGGAAATTTCGGATTTTGATACGGTTGCTCTAAAATTTGGGTTAGACCCATTTCCCACTCAATTTGACACCCTAAACAAGAATATGAAGTCGGATTTTCGAAAAATGAAACAATTTTTTTTATATACAGCTAAACAAGTTTCTGGTAACTTCCGAAGCACATTTTTAAGAGCTTTTTGGGTCATTTCAGGTAGCATGTGTGATGAAATATGTTTAGGTGGATTTCACCTTGGGGGAAAGAGATTTGATTTTAGTGTTAAGGGAGCTTGATATAATATATTATGTGACTATGGTTGGGTACTGTGATGAGGAAGTAGAGGTATGACGTGAATGGTTAGTCGAAACGTTGGTGGTTGCATTAGGGGGATTACTCTATGTGTTAGAATGTTTAGAATATGATCAAGTATTTGGTAGATATGTTGATTGAGAAGGATGACAATAGGCAGAACACTAGTGTATATTAGAGGTATTTCAAGAGAGGGTAAAGGTGGAGAGCCGAGTAGTTTATTTCATGATCTTACTAGTTGGTTTCTTATGTTATGTGGTGGGCATCCAGTTGATCGATGATGCCTACCAGTACGCGTGTTTTGTATTGATACTACTCTTGTTATGTCTTTTGACATAGTCTGGATGCAGGATTGGTGACGTTTCATTAGGTGGAGACGAAGGAAATCTCCATCAGCTTCTATTCTTCCTTCCGCATGGTGGGAGCTGTGTCTTTTAATTATTGTCCATTTGTACTCTTAGTAGCTGTTGTACCTGTTTAGACTAGATATATGGGAGTTGTTTAAATTACTTTATTACTTTAACTATTAGTATGTCTAAGAATGTTATTTATAAAATAATAGTATTATCTTACTTATTTCTATTTTCTTAAAATTTTCCGCATGTTTAACTAATTGAGATATGAGGGTTCTCCTACTTAGGTGTTAGAGTGGGTGCCCGCACGGCACGGTGGGTTGGGTCGTGACAAATTGGTATCATAACCTAGGTTACCGGTCTCCCCGTACAAGAGCAAAATATGGACTAGACTCCTGTAGATTGGTGTGTTGATGTCCACATCCAATCTTCAGGAAGCTACGACGCATTCTAGGAAATTGTTCCACTCATTCTCTCCTTTCATGCGAAGTTTCGCTTGTGGTATGAGTTGAGTCCAATTGGTATCTCATGATTCCAATTGGTATCTCAACGAAGTGAACCAAACGTTGTAGTCACGACTGAAGGAACACAAGCAAGGTAATTAGAATTGGGAAGGTTCCAATTGGTATCTAGCCTTAGGGGCTATAAAGAGCATGGATGAAGAGTAATAGTCATCTATGGAGCGAAATAAATAATTAAAAATTTGGGCTTGTCTTGAGTTGCTACTTGAATATGTGAATGTGTACTTCTTATTTTCTGAATTTACTGTGAAGGTGAAGCTGTAATTCCTTGAATATGATGAGGTGATTATGTGTACTATAATGTGTGCTTGAATCTTGAATTTGTGCATTGTGTTGGCTACATTAATTAAAGTTATGCAAGTCGTAAATGCTTGAGTGTCGTAAAACTCGTTGCGAAAAGAAAGTCAGAACTAAGCTGGTGCGAGGGTCTAGCTAATTTACGAGGTGATTCGTAAAATGGAATCTGGACGTGTGTCGCAACCAATTAATAATCGTGTAGATGTCTGGGTGTATCCTGGGGATGTGTGGGTGTAACGTTGAATTAAGAGAACTAGTGGGATGCCATGTCGTGAAGTTCAATTCGGATTAGTTAGTGATTTTACTAGCTTGGAGATTTATCTTAGATTGTTTGGTTAAGCTGGAAACCATGGGGAATCTTAGAAGAACGAAAAGAACCCAGAAATTATTGGCCTGGATTCAGGTCCTGTCGGAGCCGCTGGGGAGGGATTATTTTCGCCATAGCGAGACCGCCAGGCGGGATTTTCCCGCTAGAGCAGGACAGGGTGAGGCAGAACCTCAACCCTGCCTTTCCTATTTTCCCTAAACTCGAAATGTCAACCCAAATGGGATCCGAACAAATCTCGGCAACCCCAAAACAATGTTCAACAATGTAGAGAATTTATAAAACCTAAAAATTCATCATTTACTGCAGAAAAGCACTAAATCAAGTATCCGTGTGCTACAAAAACTTAGGAAGTCGAAATATAAAAAACTAGTGTCTTAAATTACAAGCCAAATAAAGTAAAATAATAACCCAAATAAAAAACCCTCGGACTAGGTAGTGTCCACATCTGAGTCCAGATCCTCCGGAGGTACTAGGCTAGTAGCTGGCTCATCCATAAAGGTGAAGTGCTGGAAATCCCCTCTCTCGACCTGTGGGAGCTCCTGACCAGGGGCAACACAAGTGAATATAGTCCTCACGGTCTTTCAAATCCGAAATAGCAGGCGATCCCTCTCCAGATTCTTTCTCCTCTCCTGACGCAACTGGCGGCGGAGCATCTCAACCTCCAAGGCAGTACTGGGTGGGGCTGGAGTGAAGTCGTCATAAGCACTCCCCAATATCTCCCGAACGACTGCTAGATCCTTCTCAACCCGTGCCTCATCGTCCGAATCAGTAGCCGCCTTACTGCGGCTAGTCTTGCCAGTCCTCCTCCATTTTCTCCTAGAAGAAGAACTTGTCATACCCAAAAAGGGTGAATGGGGGATCCATGTGAAGTATTTCGTCAACATCAAATAGAGGCACTCCTGCCCGCTTGCACGGGGCAGTGATAAGCCCAGGGAGAAAGAACACCTTCTTGTTACCCCAATAGAACATCTTCCATTCTGAGATGATCTACGCCCCACGTTCAGCTTTATACCCTGTATGGCTTAGGCCACCACTGTTGCTCCCCAATATACACGCAAGTGTACGTGGTCGCGCAAGTAATATAAATTCTTTAAGAAACGAGTTATCGTTCCCAAGGGACTTATGATCAATTTATGTTCACTCAACTCTACAACTAAAAGTAAAAAGTAACCTTTTCAAGAGTTGATGATTTATTGTTTATCTACTAATAATTATGCACTAAGTGAAAGTAACTAATTGTGAATGACTTTGATATATTGTTTTGAAGCAAGTTAAAAAAAATTCCAGGGCTGCATCATATACTGAATATCATGTATCATATTATTGGCATAGAATTAATTTCAGTTGTCAAGTTACTGGTTTATAGAGTTGATGATATGATCCGGGTTATATGCCTCTCGTCGCCTACCCCAGTTAGCTATATAACTATATCGTTGAGCGGGGATAAATAGACTAACTTGCGAGCATTTATATTTCATCCTATTTCATAACCAAGCAAGGTGTTCGTCTGGGTGTCACTCCTGAACACTAATCACCTCAATCTAATGGGTGGACCGAGCTCTCTATATTCTCTGGTCTATCTAATCCCTCCTCTCTCAATTTTAAGATTATTCAATATATTATCTTATCGTGATCAAGCATAAAATACTAAAACAAGAATATAGAAATAACTTATAATGACAACCAAGAATTAATTCATAAAGCCTTAAATAATCAACATTCAATCCGTAGTTACAGCCCCAGAACTAGGGCGTTTAGCCACTCATGCTACTAGAAACCACAAAATACAATTGTTAATGCGATTTCCAAAAAATAAAGAGTTAAAAGATCGAAACCTAAAATGAACTTGAATTCTTCCTCTAGCACACTCAATAAAAGTCGAACACCCCACAATGTAACCCAAGGGGTCTATTTATAAGTTTAGGAAAATCGGAGACAAAATCCACTTCAACTAGGAATCCTTTTTAACACAACTTAAGTTTGAAAAATCAGGATTTCCTTGGCGTGTCGCGCCTCCTATCGCCCCACGAACATGCTCCAGTTGTATCAGTGTTGGCACGCCGCGCCTCTTAGGGTGCCTGAGAAAGGACCCAGAATGTTGGGCCTTGGCGCGTCGCACCTCTCAGCGTACCTGAGAGGCCTCTCTGAATATTAGCCCTTGGCGCCTCACGCCTAGCAGTGCGTCTGGCCCTAGAGCCGTCATCCTTAGCCGCTTTCCATGCTCTTTTGCATATCTTTTCTTCAAGTTGACTCCAATTTCCTTGAGAGTTCTGAAACAACTAATCATGTGTGTAACTGGACAATCATCACAAGTTACACCAAAAATTAAGCTAATGACTAGAGATCATTCTTCAATCTAATCAATTCATGGGAAAATATTGACAACTTAGGAATATAAATATGCCTAAGATCAACCACCAAAGCCTGGGGAAAGGCCACGTCGGTGCGGTTGCCCGATGGGCGGATCCTCCTAGTCACCAAGTGCAGTCATCTCTTAGCATCCGGTGACCAATCTGTGCTAGTAATACCTCAATAGTAGCCCAGTGAACCTGATCCCGACGCGTAAGCTCAACAAGAGTGTCCCTCAGCCACTCCAGATCCATCTCCCTCAGCCTCGTTTCGTACTCATGGTTCGGGACCTCCGGTACCTCTAAAGCCTCATTGATGAAAGTGGCGTTCAGAGGAATGTCAATTCCCCTGATATAAATGACAAGGTGAGAGTCGTCCCATCGCACAGTAGGCAAGATGGCGTAGAACTCCCTCACCCAAGTAGAGCGTGCATCTGGGGAGCCTCAATCAGTGAAATCCACCCGAACTCTACGAGACAAGCATAGAAGTCAGGCTCTTTCTCCTCTAACTTATGCAACATGAACCCCCTCTCGCAACAGAACTCCGTGTTGCGGTTATCTTGATGTCTCTCCCTACTCATCGCATCGGGAAACCGGATGAAAGGTAAGTGATCGTCGTTTTGTCCTGCCATTTAGAAAGCCTGCAATAAGTAGAACACCCTAAATTCCTATTTTGTACTGATACTACTCTTGCTATGTCTTTTGACATATTATGGATGCTGAATTGGTGACGTTTCATTAGGTGAAGAAGAAGGAAATCTCCAGCAGCTTCTATTCTTCCTTCCGCATGGTGGGAGTTGTGTCTTTTAATTATTGTCCAGTTGTACTCTTAGTAGCTCTTGTACATGTTTAGACTAGATCTATGGGAGTTGTTTAAATTACTTTATCAGTTTAACTAATAGTATGTCTAAGGATGTTATTTATAAAATCATAGTATTATCTTAATTATTTCAATTTTCTTAAAATTTTCCGCATGTTTAACTAATTGAGATATGAGGGTTCTCGTACTTAGGTGTTAGAGTGGGTGCCCGCACGGTCCGGTGGGTTGGGTCGTGACACGCATGTAACTAAAGTTTATGTTATTTTGGACTCTTGTTTTTATCATAATTAAAATCTTGATTGACATCTATTTAATTATTTTAACAAATAATAAAGAAGACGATGAAAATAAAAATAAAAACTACACATTAATATGATTCCACTACATACGACTTTATCATTCAAAATCAAAATATTTAGAGTAAATGAATTCAAATGAAAAATAAAAAATACAATAAACTTAAAAGATAACCTAAATGTATAGTATATACTTATTAATAAAAAAATTCAAGATAATATGCATTATTTAAAATATAAAGAAAAAAAAACTGCCAATTAAAAAAAATAAGATTAAACTTACGTCCTTAAAAAATGCCAAAATCACCCATGATCAACTGCCTAAATAATTAATTTAAAATTTTAAAATTTAATTTTTTTAAAAAAACTAACCTTATTCTTAAAAATCATCTAAACATTATAAGGAATGTCTTTAAAAAAAATACTACTCCTAACTTCATCATTTATATCTTCTTAAAATAAACTCTTCAAAATACGATTTCAAACATGTTTTTAAGAAAAAATAACATCCAAACAAAAATTGGATTCAAATAAAAATATGATTGCACTCACTAAGATTATAAAAGAAGAATTACTATATGAATTGTTTCTTCTGCAATTACTTTTTACGATTGAAGGGATCACCTCTCCAATCCAAGGAGGAAGAAAAAGAAACTGATGATAGAGAAATAGAAAACTTTTGAAGAATTTCATGTCAGTGAATCATGTACATCATCTTTTAATATTTTAAGTACATGAATTACTACTATGATAATTGTATTGTCCATATGCTATTTTTTAAAAAATAATCTAGCCAATTTCTATTCATCTATTAAAACAAATATTGAAATGATCCCCTTTAAATGATTTATTAGTTCTTTTGGTATTTAAATTTAGGTTGAAGTTCCAAACTTGTGTTGTTTTTTAATTAATATTTTTGACGATTGCAATAACTATTTCGTTTTGTAAGAATAAAACAAATATGAATAGTGACGAAGATGGTGAAAACTTGAGAAGATTCAGAAATGGAGATGTCTACATACCTTAGGTAATTATTTTCATTAAATTTTTAATGTAACTTTAATTGATTCTTTTGGGAAAAAATCTTACGTTGTCTAACTTTATCATTTTTCATCCTTGATTATTTGGACATGCATTATGATAGTGGTCAAAAGGCCAAAGTGTGGAGCAACAAAATCGACATGAAATTTGTTATTTAAGTTAATATTCTAATACAAGAATCTGGTAAGTTTATGTAGTTACCATGCTAAACCTTTTCTCAATGATTTCTTGCAGCAACTTACTTCCCGTTGATCCTCTTTGCAACTTCGCTCTTCCACATTTACCCTTTATGTTCCATGGAAAACAATGCATTTTGTGCCTAAAATTGAAGACGACGTTTCATTCGAATTCCTCAAAAACATGGTCGTACGATCAAAAAGGTACTTTGCTGCTTCATTTATTCCAAAAGTTTTTCTTTTCGAATTTACCTAGAAAATCCTTAGTATGACTTGTTTGATGTTCTGTTTGCTAATTTGAATTGCTACTCTCCGTTTGATTTTCCTTTAATTTTGTTTGTTTGCTTGTCCGTTTCAGTATTCCTTAAATCCTTCTTCTCTTCACATGTTTGAACCATCTCAGTCTCGCTTCCACATCTTGTCTTTCATCGAGATCATATATTCATTTCTAATCCTATATAGCATGATACTAAACTCTTAATAAATAATGAATTTAATAAATATCAAAATACAAAAATCTCAATAACTTAAAAGGATAAGTGTCAAAAACACATCTAAACTATACCAATCTTTTGAGTTTCATACCTAAACTATTGAGAGTGTGAGTTTCATACTTAAACTATCACTTTTTAGTTCGAGAAACATACCTCTCTCTTTTATACCACTCTCATCATGGTGTATGTAATACACTCTCTCTTTTATTTTAAAAAAAATTCACATCACACTCCACATTGACAAAACATTCAACCTTGAAAAATATTAAATAAATTAAAAATTAAAAAATTGTCATTCAAAAAAATTATATTTCTTTTATAAAATAAAATTTAAAATATTATCTTTTATAAAAAAATAATGAAAAATAAGATCATTATTTTAGTTAATTGAGTTTGATGAATTAAATAAGTTTATTCTTAAAAAAGAAGGCTTCAATGACATGGCATGCCAACTAGGAGAGAGTGAGACTTTTGAAGTGTTAAGTATATTTGGAGGAAAATAATGATAGTTGAATGATATTTTGGTCCGAAATGAAACATAAATGATATTTCAAGGCAATTCTCTAGACTTGGGTGGCCATTTAGGGAGTTGACTCAATTTTTTCAAATAAAAGAGAGTGCATTACACACACCACTGAGGTGTGTTTCTCAAACTAAAAAGTGATAGTTTAGGTATGAAACTCACACTCTCAATAGTTTAAATATGAAACTAAAAAAAAGGGATAATTTAGATGTGTGTTTGAAACTTATCTCTAACTTAAATTTAAACTAAAAAAATTGAAGAGAAAAAAATACTCAATTGCTAATGACATGTAATAATATTTTTAAAAAAATTCAAAATCAAATTAGTGAAAAATAATTAAAGCACGTTGAAAAATGTACAGAGAGTGGGAGTGGAAGGGAGAGTGGGAGTGGGGGTGGGGTGGGAGGATGAGAAGATAATATTCTTGATGTAATTTTGATAATGTTATGCAGCATTTGGATAATACACATATTGTAGTCCATAAATTTGAAATTGAAGACATGAATAATAGATTAATTTTTTTTTTTTAAAAATCACAGTAGGTAAAATAAATAAATCTATTGTATATTAATAAAAAAGGCTCTTGATTTTATTAAGTCAAGTGATAAACCAATAATAATCAATATTAGTTATACAAAAACTTAAAATAGTGAACAACGTAACAAAAAATACATATAACATAAAACTTATTTGACTACGTGATTTGTTTTTTTTATTCATATAATATTTGATTATAAAGGAATAGGTAAAGAGGGGGAATACATTTCATTAAGGAACAGTATAATAGTTGAATGTTTTGTTAAATAATAGTTAGCATGCTCAAGCAAGACATCATAATCGAAAATGATTAAAATAATATTTTAATATTATCCGTGCATCGCATGGTTACGTATACTAGGTAACTTTAAAATAAAGCAGTCAAAGCCAAATAGTTTTTTTTTGGAATCCGACTACATTATGTAACTTAATAAATTTAATCGATGAAAGAATTAAAAAATGTTAAAATAATAATAATAATAATAATATAATATATTTTAAAAGATTAATAATCTTAAGATAATTACATTATAGTGTAACCCATAGATTTATTTTATATAACGGGAGTTACATATCAAATTAAATTTAAAAAAATTTAAAATGAAGTTTCGAGGATGATGATGATGATGATAAAGCTATTATACGTGTGTAGATTATTGTTAAAACAATTACACACTACTCAAACTTTAAAGTTACGTGACAGTATTCTATTTTTTGTTAGTGTAATGACATGTTTATGTCGTTATGGATAAGCCAATGAGGAAGTAACTTGGCCAGAAAACTTCTGAGTAGTAACTTGGAAATTTCCAACCTAGGCAAGACTTTGATGAATTTGAGCCAGGTGAGGTATAGGGTAACCTGGTAATGTATGGGGGATTTGATTATGAATTTAATCATTTGAGTGTATAGCCAAGACGATAAGGAACCTGTACGGCTTTACGAAATCAAATTCGGGCGGGTAGAACTCCCGTAATAGATCTTAGCGTGAAAGAGTGGTTTCAGAACGTTAAGGTTTGACGGTGTCTTGTGAAATTGAGACTTGGAAAACAAATTCCAAGTCACTGTCTCCATTCAACCCACAACGGCAGTATTCTTCCCATCATGGTCGGACCGCTATGGCGGGCTAGTCGCGAGTGAAAACTGGAAAAGTCCCAAAACCGTTAATTTTCAGCAAACTTCTTTCTTTGAAAGCAAAAGGGAGACCTAGGGCTATTTATTATGATTTTTCACAAATTATCATGCTAAAGGTAAGTCCATTACTCCCGTAATTCGTAAATTGATTCTTAGAATCCTTGTTATTTATCCTTGAGGATGGTTTTGGCTTTAATTTAATGGTGGAAAAATCCCTAGTTGAGTGTTAGGATCATGGGATTGCCCAAGGGTTATTATCTTGATTTAATCCAGGTAAACTAGGTCACTATAATTGATCTTTTGCATTAATTACTTGTTCCGGACCAAAAACAAGCTGAGAGACTCCGAAAAGAGGAAGATTTAAGTTCTTAAGTTTGCTCAATCTTGGTTTTGAGGTAGGTGATGATAGTATGTGTTATATATTTCTGCTAACTGCTCCAATGTATTCATGCTTGTATGTAAATAGGGAAACATGAAATGAATCTAATGAAATGACTAATAGTGATTTTGTAGCATGCAATGAACCTGTTACCTTCTTGTACTATACAAGTGTGCAAATCATTCATTGTGGTGCTGACTATAATGATCCTTCTAGTTATTTTTGCCTTAGTTCCTTTTTTTTTTTTTTAGAGTGTTCCTATAGAGACCCTAAGTCATTTATAACTTGATGGCACTGATTGTTCGGTCGCCTTGTCATTTATTTGGGTTTTATGTCCGTTCCCCTAGTTTGGAACTTTTGAAACTTGAATAGTTGACTTTAGTCAAAATGTTAGGTAAACAACCTCAAAGTGAAATTATGACGGTTCCATCAGCTTCGGAATGGTTGTTTTAGGCTAGTGGCATGGCCGACTTGAATCCCGAGGCTTTCGGTGTGAGTTTGTGCCATTAGATATTTTAGCTTTTAAGCTTTGGCCTAAGTTTTACCTTGGTCAATATTCTTGGTAAACGTACTCAAATTGAAATTACATCTACGCGGTTAGCGTCGGAACATCGAGTTTGGTCTAGAAGGACTTTTCGTTCGAGCCCCAAGGCTTCCGGTGTGAGTTTGAGCACTTAGAGGAGATGCTGGAAAGTTTAAAGGCCTAGAGTTGACTTTGGTCAACATTCAGAGAATTAGTTGTCGTATGAGAATTTTGTCAGCACCATTGACTCTGGAATGTTGAATTTGGTCTAGTAGAACTTTTGTTTGGGTCTTGAGATCTTATTTTTGATTTTTTGGTGTTCAGGCGAAAAGTTTAGTTTTAAGCCTAATGGGTCCCGAGGGAGTATTTATGTCATAACAATCTTTTTACAGAAATCCGGCAATTCTATTGAGTCCGGAATATCGAATTTAATGTGGTAGCGTAGCTTTTTTTTTTATCGGGTCCCAAATGAATCCCGAGGGTCCATCCGTAGACTTTGAAAAAAATTGGAAAAAATCTGGCATTTGGTGCAGACTTTTAGCAACCAGAAAATGTCCCTTTTTAGCGACCAGAAGAACGTTTAGCAACCAGATCTGCCATTATTTAAAGCCGAAAATCAACATTCAGCCCTCATTTTCTTAACGCGATTTCTCTCTCATTTTAGATCCATTCTGGTAATTTAAAGGCTGGGTTGCTGATGTATCATGAGTTTACAATATTTTTGATATGTTATACTTGAAGTTTGCATGCGTCTTAGGCATTTTTGTTATTAGATATGATGGTGTTTTGGTTTAATTTTGTAGGAAATCGGTTTGAAGAAGTTAAAGTTGAATGTAGCTAAACGAGCAGTATTTTTGCAATAGAAAAGCCCTTCTATGAGTCGTTGTTTACTTGACGTTCTGTAGGTGAGGCCGTAGGTGGAGTATTCAAGGAAGTTTGACCAAGGGTGGAACCACAGAGGCTAAGGAAGCCCCATAGTCTGAGTGACGGACCGTGGATGATGGACATCATTTGATTAAAAAAAAAAGAGTTCCAGTACTTGAACAACGGAGAGATAGGACATACCGTGCATAGACCTACAGGCCGTAGGTGATGACCGTCGTTTGAAGACCACCAGATTAAGGCCAACAACTAAACTACAGAGCTAACCACATGTTGTTGATTGAATCACAGACCGTCGTTTAGCTGCCGTCGGTCAAAACTACTTAAACCAGATTTTACTAGGTTTTCTTTTCCTACTTGGTTTAGGACTTAGTTTCTATAAATATAAGTTGTATATTTTGTTTTTGGTTTGTTAGACCTTTTGTGAGGCTTTACTTTTTGCTTTGAGAATTATTTTGCAAACTCTTTAGCATTTAATTTTGAAAGTGTTTTTATGCAATTTGATTTGGATATTTAATCTAAGATTTCGGATTTCATCTATTCCAATTATATGTTATTGATTTCTATTTCAAACTCAAATATTAATTGTGATAACTCAAGTATGAATAGCTAAATTCACAACAGTCTACCCCGAATCAAGTCGATTTCTCTCAAACATCAACAAACATGCAAAATAAGAACAACCCACACCTTAGTCCATTCATTCTCTCTAGCTGAATGTGTGGAAAAGAGTTTAGAATTCACTCTCTTGAGCTGAACCCATGAAAACTCAATACCCACAGACCATCAATCAAACACCTTAGTTCTAAAATCTCTCTCTCGAGCAAGCCAAGAACACAAAGGTAGAATCGCATTTGCAACTACAATTCTTAAATTAACCCACAATAAATGATTGAAATCACTTTTAAATAGCATTTAGACTAATAATTAGCAATACCCATAAGCTAAATCAGTCTATAATCACATAATCACACCCCAAGAATTGGGATTTTGGCTACACATCATAAAAAGATAAAAATCGTTACCAAATTGAGTTTCCATCAACTGGGTTAGATTGATTTTGTCTTTACAAAGGTTCAAATCCAAGAATCTCAAAGACCCACTTCCAATTTCTCAAAAGTGAAAAACTTCAATTCTTCAAAGCTAATGAAAACTAGAGAAAACTGTCTCAAACTCAGAATAATACTCACAAGTTTTATATAGTGAAAATTTCTTAATAAAATTTGATACTAAACTAAATGTTCAAAAATGTATTTATAGTTGCCAAAAATGTGTTGCAAAGAGTCACTCGGCGAAGTAAGTCGGGCTCGCTGATCCACTCGGCGATCCGCCCTTTGGTTAATTCCATCGCCCTTCTGCCTTTGCCTTCAGCAACCTCAGGGTCTGTAACTTTGGGTGATCCAACTCTGCATCGTGGAACCACTCAGCGATCCACCGTCGACTCCTTTCTCTCGCCAACCTGATTCTTTATTTCAGGGCTTGGCACATAGGAATTTTAGGCGGTCAAATGGCCACTCAGCGACTCGCCAAACGAACTTGGCGATCACTAGGCTCTCTGTTCTTCATTCTTTCAGCTCGCTTTGTTCCTTTTTACAATTAGTGTCCTTGCTTTGCTGCTCAATCCCTGATCCTGGAAATCAAGGATTTTACATAAGTTATTGGCACAAAATAAACATTTGAGGACACTAAACCTATACAATTAAAGCCCTAAATGAGTCCAAATCTCAGACTCATCAATAGTCAACAAAGGGTAGTATGAACAAATATTTCTTGTGTCTTATCTGAAAAATCATGACCTTTTCGAGAAGTCACGGTACATTGGAAAAGTCACAACTCTTTGGAAAAGTCACTACTTATTGAAAATGTCACAACTCTTTAGAAAAGTCACAACTCATCAAAAAATCACAACCCTTTGAAAAAAGTCACAACTTATCGAAAATTCACAACTCATCGAAAAAGTCACAACCTAAGTTAGGGATATTATAGTAATTTAACATTCAAGTTAGGAGTTCGTTCTTTAAAGGTAACTAGTTTTTGACACGTGCGTTGCACGTGATTATCAATTCAGAAAATTTAAGCAAAGATTTGAATAATAAGCTTTGCACAAAATAATATTGCAGATTCTTTTGTGAAATATTCTTCGTCGAAAATACTGAAATATTAAAAAATAGTAAATCAGTAAAACAAAAGGGCAATGTTTATATAGTAATAACTATTTTGAAGCAAACTTCCTAATAATCTAAATCAGATAAGTAGCATTGGTAAATAATGTCATTCTTTTGTCTTGGGCATCAAAAAATAAATCGTGACAATTCTCTAACTCTTGAGAAGTTTAATAATTTTGGAAAAAGATATTCAGAAGCATATATCTACATCAAAAGAGAAATTGTTAAGAAAAACAAATCAATTTAGACTACAACAAAAACTAAACTAATACAAACTTCAAATGACGTTATTACAAGTCATATAAACTTTTCTTCGTTGAAAGTACTTAAATATTAAGAAATAGTAAATCAGTAAAACAAAAGGGCAATGTTTATATAGTAATAACTATTTTGAAGCAAACTTCCTGAGAATTTAAATCACATAAGTAGCATTGATAAATAAAATTATTCTTTTGTCTTGAGCATAAAAAAAATAAATCGTGACAATTCTCTAACTCTTGAGAAGTTTAATAATTTTTTGAAAAGGTATTCAGAAGCATATATCTATATCACAAGAGAAATTGTTAACAAAAGAAAAAGAATTTAGACTACATCACGTTAACTGTTGGGTTTAGAAAGGTCTGAATGAGAAATAAAAAGAGAAAATAGAAAGTGGAAGAACCAATGAAAGTGGGGGAACCAATTTTGGAGGAAAAATGAAAAGTCATTGCAAAGTGCAAATGAAAAGTCATTTTTACCACATTGGTAGAAGAAAGAAAATTGTTGTCCTTATATTAGGAAACACTTCGTTTAGTTCTTAAAGGGTTAATTAGAAGGTGCCCCATCTTGCCGTCGTCGTCCTTCGCTCGGCCTCGACTTCGGCTTCAGATTTGGATTTGGATTTGGATTTGGCAAATGATTGATTGATAATATTTTTGGACAAAATTTATTTAATCAATCTTGTTAATTCATTTCTTTTCTCTTATAAATTAATTCAGATGTGCAACGGTAGTAACGTTCTGAAGGGACCTGTTCCTTCCGAAAAGTCGTTATTTTTCCCAAAAGACACAACGTTCTGGAAAAAATAGGTCTGAACAGACGTGTTCCTTCCTGTATATGGCTATAAATAGAGATGTTTTTTCCATTTTTCAACACTGATTTTTTTTTCCACTCTGCATATATTTTCTTACTTAAACAAAATTGTCTATCGACTGAGTTTGTGTATGCTCTTGTTGCTGTTCTTGCATTCGCTGAAGTTATTGAAGTTTGAGGTACCGCTACTTCTCTAACAGGTTAATCCATGTTATCTTGGGAGGAATTAATCTGCAACCTCGGGTATAGTGAGGGGATTAAATTTCTTAAGGAAACACAGTGGTTTATGTGGACTCAGATTAAAACATTCTGTCTATTTCATCTATTTTCTGTTTCTGTATTTTTGACTAACCTAAATACAGGAGATAATAATCTTAAGAAATTTACAAGTTTCTGTATTTGAGGTTTCTGGAGATTAAAACCTTTATGGTTTCCTACTCTGTTTGAATTTTTAAAATTCATTCGATTAACGATTAAAAGAACATAAAAACTTTATCGTTAAATCAGAAACAATTTGTGTAAGGATTTAATCTCTACTGTTAGTATTTCACATACTAAAATTGTCTGCCATTTGTGACAGAAAAATGACTAATTCAAGTCAAGTAAATGCTGGAACAGTAAGTGCTGCAAAAACATCGATTGCACACAATCGTTCAACTGCTGCCCTAGTACCGGCCGAGAAACCTGTAAAGTTTTCTGGAGTCGACTTCAAGAGATGGCAGCAAAAGATGTTCTTCTATCTGACTACGTTGAGTCTGCAGAGGTTCATAAATGAGAACGTTCCTGTTATGTCGGATGAAACTCCGCCTGAAGAACGATTCTTGGTAACAGAAGCATGGACACACTCTGATTTTTTGTGTAAAAATTATATTTTGAGTGGCCTGCAGGATGATCTGTACAATGTGTATAGTAATGTCAAAACCTCAAAAGAACTCTGGGATATTTTAGAAAAGAAGTACAGAACAGAGGATGCCGGAATGAAGAAGTTCATTGTGGCAAAGTTTCTGGACTATAAGATGATAGACAGTAAGACCGTCGTCACCCAAGTTTAAGAATTGCAGGTCATAATCCATGATCTCCTTGCTGAAGGTATAAATTTATTTAATACCTATGTTGTCTATTCTTAATACTCACATAATCTTTAATGTAGGATTGGTTGTGAATGATGCTTTTCAAGTGGCTGTCATTATAGAGAAGTTACCTCCATTGTGGAAGGACTTCAAAAACTACTTGAAACATAAACGCAAGGAGATGACTGTTGAAGATCTCATAGTAAGGCTGAGAATCGAAGAGGACAACAAGTCCGCAGAGAAGAAGTCACGTGGTAATTCAGCAATATCAGGAGTAAATATTGTTGAAGAAGATCCCACAAAATCAAAGAAAAGAAAGAAAGCATCTGGTCCAAAGAGCAATCCTCGTAAGAAGAAATTCAATGGAAGCTGCTTCAACTGTGGCAAACATGGTCATAAGGCTACAAAATGCAGGGGTCCCAAGAAGGACAAGAAAAAGGATAAAGCAAATTTGGCTGAATCCAAAGGAGAGATGGACGATCTTTGTGCAATGCTTTCAGAATGCACCTTGGTTGGAAATCCAAGAGAATGGTGGATAGATTCTGGTGTCTCATGCCATGTTTGTGCCAACAAAGAATTATTTTCATCATATACTCCAGCACCTACATACGAGAAGTTGTTTGTGGCAA
The DNA here is from genome assembly GCA_029582725.1 of Solanum chiquidenum. Classification (NCBI taxonomy): domain Eukaryota; kingdom Viridiplantae; phylum Streptophyta; class Magnoliopsida; order Solanales; family Solanaceae; genus Solanum; species Solanum chiquidenum. The sequence goes on along the minus strand of JAJOOS010081435.1, from coordinate 1,388 downwards.
ACTCCGCTGTTGCAAAAGTGGAAGGAACTGGCAAGATCCTCCTAAAGATGACATCAGGCAAGGTGGTGACTTTGAACAGGGTCTCGTATGTTCTGGAATTGCAAAAGAACTTAGTTTCTATACCAGTTCTGACTAAGAATGGATTCAAATGTGTATTTGTTTCTGATAAAGTTATAGTAAGTAAGAATGAAATGTATGTAGGAAAAGGTTACCTCACTGAGGGCCTCTTTAAACTCAATGTAATTGCAGTTGATTTGAATAAAGATTTTGCTTCTTCTTACTTTCTTGAGTCTAAATGTTTATGGCATGAATGTTTGGGACACGTTAATAATAAAACCTTGCGAAAACTGATTAACTTAAATATTTTGCCTAAATTTGAGTGCAATAAATCAAAATGTCAAGTTTGCGTTGAATCTAAGTATGCTAAGCATCCTTATAAATCTGTTGAAAGGAATTCATATCCCTTAGAACTGATTCACACTGACATTTGTGACATGAAGTCAACACCAACATGTGGTGGGAAAAAGTATTTCATAACTTTTATTGATGATTGCACTAGATATTGTTATGTCTATTTGCTAAATGGTAAGGATGAAGCAATAGATGCATTTAGACAATATAAAATTGAAGTTGAAAATTAGTTGGATAGAAAGATCAAAATGATCAGAAGTGATAGAGGTGGAGAATATGAATCTCCATTTGCTGAAATATGTTTGGAAAATGGAATAATCCATCAAACTACTTCTCCTTACTCTCCCCAATCTAATGGAAATGCGGAAAGGAAAAACCAAACTTTAAAGGAAATGATGAATGCCTTACTTATAAGTTCAGGGTTACCACAAAACTTGTGGGGGGAAGCTATCCTTACAGCAAATCGAATACTCAATAGAGTACCTCACACGAAGACACATGTCATTCCATATGAGAAATAGAAAGATAGAAAACCCAACTTGAAATATTTCAAAGTGTGGGGGTGTCTAGCCAAAGTCTAGTTTCCTATACCTAAGAGAGTGAAAATAGGGCCTAAGACTGTGGATTATGTATTCATTGGATATGCCACAAATAGTAAGGCATGTCAATTTTTGGTTCATAAGTTCCAACATCCCGATATTCATGATAATACGGTAATGGAATCAGATAATGCTGAATTTTTTGAACATATCTATCCGTATAAAAATAGACTTGAGTCATCTAGTGGGGGGTCTAAACAACCTCGAGAAGAACCAAAAGATAATGAAACCAATGAAGAGAGTCCAAGGCGCAGTAAATGTCAAAGGACAATTACTTCAGTTGGATCTGATTTTGTAACATTCCTTCTTGAAAGTGAGCCTCAAACATTCAAAGAAGCAATGTTGTCTAGCGACTCAACCTCTTGGAAGGAGGCTGTC
>JAJOOS010081432.1:0-19909 GCA_029582725.1 Solanum chiquidenum | reverse complement strand
TAGCTAAATATGTTATTGAAAACTAAATAAACTAAAAATGCTATTCAATAACATATAATTTCAATAGAAAATTACAAATAAATAAACATGTAAAAAAAAAAAATCCCCCGTCCCGTCCCATCCCGTCCCGCCAAACCCCGTCCCATCCCGTATATATAGTGGGACGGGATGGGACGGATTTTTATCCCCCCAATCCCGGTCCCCCCAAAATCCCGCCCAATTGGTCCCCCGTCCCGTCCCGTCCCTCTTCGTCCCGTCCCCCAGTCCCCGTCCCCGTCCCCTTGCCAGCCCTACCTAGAACCCATATATAAGTAATTTTAACCCCAAAACTCACCCGTTCAAGTCATTATTTCTAAAACCTAAAAGAAATCACAAAGTCTTTCTCCCAAAATATTTCTCTCTCTAGAGCCTGAAGAAAATAAAGAGTTGGAGCTAGGATCAAGGTCAAGCATCCATTCTTCAAGCTTTTGTAGGCTTTGTTATCAAGGTATGATGGCTTTTCGTCCATGGAATCCTTTCTTCCATGGAGTCCCTAAGATTCCCTAATTGAAAAGAAGAAATTCTCCAATTTGAGTTAGGGTTTTCTTCCAATGTTATGGGTATTGATGAATATTGATCCAATTGAGTGAATTATGATTGTTTAAGATTGAATTGATAGAATTCCATTTTTAGGATGAATTTACATGTACCCATGCGTAACCCATGTCTAGAAAGATAAAATTGACGTACATGGGTTTAATGCCATGAAAGGAGACTTTTTGGGTTTAGATGTATTCTATCTAGGATTGATGAGATACATTAGAATTGACGCATATATGATGATTGTGATATACATTTCTTTGAGAGTGAAGCATATAGGATGATTATGAGATGAAGAGCTTTGAGAGTAAAACTTATGCTATGAATTATTTATTATTGATGTAATTGTTGTTGAAGGGATAATTCCCACATGAATTACTTATATATGAATGTGAAAGGCTTTCTCACATTTAATGATTCTAGGTTGAAAGGATTGCTCACCTAAAATGAATCTAAGCTAAAGACTAAGAAATTGATGAGGCTAGAGGAGATTACCCTTGACCCCGAAATGATATGGATATGAGGCAATTACCCATATCCCTTAGAATAGAATAAGAGGCGATTACCCCTATAAGTTGAACTTGAACAAGAGGCGATTACCCACGTTCTTAAGATATTAATTGGACAAGAGGCGAGTACCCATGATCCTTATAGAAAGACAAGGGGCAAATACCCACGTCACATGATGTTGGACTAGAGGCGAGTACCCATGATCCAATTGATAAGAAGGACTAGAGGCGAGTACCCATGATCCAATTGATAAGAAGGACTAGAGGAGACTACCCATGTTCCTTTATAGTAAGGCAATAAGAGATTCCCCATGTCTATAAAAGATTATCTAGATATGTTATGATAGGTGACGACTTGGATTGTGCTTAAGTTGCCGCCAATGATAAGTAAGGATGATTTGAGGTTACTTCAAGAAGTATTCCTCTATGTTGACAAGTTCTATTATGTGCATTGATTATGCTTATGACTTATGTTGCTTAACTCTAATGTTTATATTAATGTTTATGCAAGCTACCATATTTAATACATGTTTTTACTAACACATACTCATGCCTACATTTCTTATCCAAATGTAGGGTCTGACGATCTGGATTCTTATCCTCGTGGCTAGGATCTTAGTAGAGGCAAGACTTGAAGATTGGTGAGTCCTGATAGCATTTGAGGATATAGCCACCATTCCCTTATGATCTTTCATTTTATGTTTTGAACATTGTTGTATAGGCTGTGTCCTAAGATATTCATGTTTTAGATGGTTTTTAGACAAGATGTAAAAGACTTCCGCTTTTATTATGAAACTTTGTTGTTGTTGAAAATGTTTTAAATTTCCGGTCATTTCTATTATCTTCTGTTATGAAAGTTAAGTGTCTTATATGAGGCCTCTCGGGGTCTTGTATGCCATGTTACGTCTAGGGTGTACCCCTGGGTCTTGACAAACTTAATAATCAAAGTGCAAGGTTTAGAATGGTTCTAAGATGTCTCAAAACCACGTTTTGTAGAGTCTTGTTCATAAGTGTGAAGCGCGCCACATATTTGAATGAGAGGCCACAAGATGTTTAGGAAACTTCACTTCTTCATTTCTCTAAGTCGTGCGCTAGAGTTTAACTCTATAAGGTCTTTATCCTAATCCTTACCCGATGGTCTACATGATATGACTACTCAAAGGGCCGATGCTAGAAGGACCGAGGGAGAAGATGTTTGTCAAGGAGCTCCTCTTTAAGCTCCAGTTGATCCTTTGGCTGAGCAAGTGACTAATGCAGAGCTTAGAACGACTTTTCAAGTGCTGGCTCAAGCAGTGACGACCCAAGTCAATTGGGAAGTTGTGAACCTCGTGAACCCAAATGTGGGTACGACGACATCTAGAATGATGGACTTCACAAGGATGAATCCTCCAAAATTATATGGTTCTAAGGTTGAGGAAGATCCTCAAGAGTTCATTGATGAGGTTTACAAAGTGTTGACTATTATGGGAGTGACCCCGGTACAAAAGGCAGAATTGGCCACTTATCAACTCAAAGGTGTAGCTCAAATTTGGTTCAGCCAATGGAAGGAAGCAAGATCGGTAGATGCGGGTCCCCTAGAGTAGGAAAAGTTTAAGTCTACTTTTCTTGATAGGTTCTTTCCCCTTGAGATGAGGGAGGACAAAGTTCTTGAATTTATCAATCTTCGACAAGGAAGCATGAGTGTGAAAGAGTATGCTTTGAAGTTCACTCAATTGTCAATATATGCTCTTTCTATAGTTGCCGACTCTAGGGCAATGATGAGCAAGTTCGTTTCGGGTGTGTACGACTTGGTAGTAAAAGAGTGTCGTATGACTATGCAATTTTCCATGACATGGATATTTCTCATCTCATGGTCCATGCCTAACAAATTGAACATGAAAATTTCAAAGAGAGGTCTAGAGAAACAACGAGGGCAAGAATGGATAATGGTAACTATTCATACTCTAGGTATGGTGGACGTGGTCGTTCAAGGTTTCGACAAAGGTTTTTCGGGAAAGGTTCTTCTAAGGCCCTCCCATGGATCAACAATGAAAGGGTGTCTAACTCTAAGCCTCAAGGAAGTGGTAATGGGTCTTCTTTGCCTAAATGTGTTAAGTGTGGGAGAAAGCATAAAGGTAAATATCTAGCCGGTTCCAATGTTTGTTTTGGTTGTGGTAAGACGAATCATAAGATAAGAGATTGTACTTCGGTTGCTAAGAATGAGGGAGATAGTCGTCGTAGGGCTCAACCCTATCCCTCATTCGATCCAAGTGGTTTGAGTACTAGTGCCCCCAAGCCAAATAAGTTCTATGCTCTATGGACACGAGGTGAACAAGAGGGTTCTCCCGATATGGTTACCAGTATGTTGAAAGTTTTCCAACTAGATGTTTTTGCTTTACTTAATCCCAGTGCTACTTTTTCTTTTGTGACTCCATATGTGGCTATGAGATTTGATGTGCTTTCCAAAGTATTATTAGATCATTTTTCTGTCTCTACTCTTGTTCGTGATTTTGTGTTGGCTGAGAGGGTTTATAGAAAGTGCCCCGTCTCCTTATCCTATAGAGTTACTCTTGTTAATTTGGTAGAGATTGATATGCTAGATTTTAATGTCATCCTTGGGATGGATTGGTTGCACTCTTGTTATGCTTCTATTGATTGTAGAACTAGTGTAGTCAAGTTTCAGTTCCCGAATGCACCTGTCCTAGAGTGGAAGGGGGAAAATTCTATGGCGAAAGGTCAGTTTATTTCTTATCTTAAAGCTAGAAAGATGATTTCTAAGGGTAGCATGTACCATTTAGTTAAGGTGAGGGATATGGATAACCAAATGCCTAGTCTTGAGTTGGTTCCCATTGTTAATTAGTTTCCGAAAGTATTCCAGATGATTTACCCAGTATTACTCCCGAAAGGGAAATAGACTTTGGTATTGACCTTCTCCTAGATACACAATCTATTTCTATTCCTCCTTATAGAATGGCTCTGGTAGAACTTCAAGAATTAAAGAAACAATTGAAGGATTTATTGGATAAGGGTTTCATCCGATCGAGTATCTCTCTATGGGGTACTCCAGTTTTGTTTGTTAAGAAGAAATATGGTTCACTCTGAATGTGTATCGACTATTGGCAATTGAATAAGGTGACCATTAAGAATAAGTATTCTCTTTCGAGGATAGATGATTTGTTTGACCAACTCCTAGGTGCAAGTTACTTTTCTAAGATTGACCTTAGGTCGGGTTATCACCAATTGAGGGTGAAGAATGATGATATTCCGAAGACGGCTTTTAGAACCCGATATGGTCATTATGAGTTTTTGGTGATGTCGTTTGGCTAGACTAATGCTCCGACGACATTTATGGATATGATGAACAGGGTGTTTAGACAATACTTTGATATGTTCGTAATTGTGTTCATTGATGATATTTTGATCTATTCAAGGAGTGAGGATGACCACATTAATCATTTGAGGATTTTGTTGCAAATCCTTAAGGAACAACAACTCTTTGCAAAGTTTAGCAAATGTGAGTTTTAGCTAAGGTCCATAGCTTTCCTTGGTCACATTGTTTCAAGTAAGGGTATTGAGGTATATCCTAAGAAGACGGATGCGGTCAATAGTTGGCCTAGACCTCTATCACCTTCAAACATTAGAGGTTTCTTGGGTTTAGCCGGTTATTACTGAAGATTTGTTGAGGGGTTTTGTTTGATTGCCTCTCCATTGACAGCTTTGACTCAAAAGAAGGCCAAGTTCATATGGTCCGAATCTTGTGAGAATATTTTCCAAGAGTTGAAATATAGACTTACTTCCGCTCTAGTGTTGACTTTACCGTAAAGGATGGATGGTTTTGTTGTTTATTGTGACGCCTCGAGAATTGGGTTGAGATGTGTGCTTATGCAAAATGGGAGAGTTATTTCGTATGCTTCAAGGAAACTTAAGGTCCATGAGAAGAGTTATCCAATCGATGATATTGAATTAGTGGCGGTTGTATTTGCCTTAAAGATTTGGAGGCATTATTTGTATGGTGTGCAGGTCGATGTGTTTACCGGCCACAAAAGCCTTCAATATGTGTTTAATCAGAAAGATCAGAATCTTCGCCAAATGAGATGGCTTGAGTTATTGCAAGATTATGATATTAGTGTTCTTTATCAACCCGGGAAGACGAATGTAGTAGATGATGCTCTTAGCCGATTATCAATAGGTAGTAATGCCCATATAGAAGAAGATAAGAATGAATTGGTACTATATGAACATAGGTTGACCCAATTAGGTGTTCAATTAATGGATTCCACCAAAGGTGGTGTTATGGTTCATAATGGGTCAGAATTGTCTTTTGTGGCGGATGTGAAGGCCAAGCAAGGTCTTGATCCAATTTTGGTAGAATTGAAAAAAGCAGTGCTTAAGAAATCCATTGAGGCTTTCTCCCAAGGGTGAGATGGTGTACTTAGATATCAAGGTCGATTGTGCATTCCAGATGTTGATGACTTAAGGGAACATATCTTGTCAGAAGCCCATAGTTCACAGTATTCCATTCACCCGGGAGCCACTAAGATGTATTGTGACTTGCGAAAATTTTATTGGTGGAATGGGATGAAGAAGGATATTGCAAAATTTATGGCTAAGTGTCCAAATAGCCAACAAGTGAAAATTAAGCATAAAAAATTGGGAGGTTTATTGCAAGACATTAGCATTCCTACTTGGAAATGGGAAGACTTGAATATGGACTTTATAGTAGGGTTGCCACGTACCCGGCGACAATATAATTCCATTTGGGTCATTGCAGACTGAATTATGAAATCAGCCCATTTCATTCCTGCCAAGGTATCGTATTCGGCAGAAGATTATGCTAAGTTATATTTGAGGGAAATGGTAAGGTTGCATGGAGTACCCTTGTCCATTATCTCTGATAGAGGTACTCAGTTTACTTCTCAATTTTGGAAGTCATTCCAAAAGGGTCTTGGCACTAAAGTGAAGCTTAACACGACTTTTCATCCACAAATCGATGGGCAAGCGAAGCGAACTATTCAAACTTTGGAAGATATGTTGAGGGCATGTGTCATCGACTTCAAGGGAAATTGGGATGATCAATTGCCATTGATTGAGTTTGCTTATAATAATAGCGGCCATTCTATTATTAGTATGGCTCCCTTTGAGGCTCTTTATGGTAGGAGGTGTAGATCTCCTACATGTTAGTTTGAGGTGGGTGAAGTTGCCCTTATAGGACCCGAGTTAGTTCATGAGGCTATGGAGAAAGTCCCACTTATTAGGGAGAGGATGAGAACTGCCCAAAGTCGACAAAAGTCCTATGCCGATGTTAGAAGAAGAGACCTTGAGTTTGATGTTAGTGATTGGGTTTACTTGAAAATCTTGCCCATGAAGGGTGTAATGAGGTTTGGTAAGAAAGGGAAGCTTAGTCCCCATTTTGTAGGCCTACATAAGATCTTGAGATGTGTTGGTAAGGTTGCTTATGAACTTGATTTTCCTAATGAGTTGGCATCAGTGCATCTGGTTTTCCATGTCTCTATGCTTAAGAAGTGTGTTGGAGATGTGACATCCATAGTTCCCCTAGAAGGATTAGGAGTTGATGAAAGTCTCTCTTATGAAGAAGTGCCGGTTGATATTTTAGACTGGCAAGTTAAGAAGTTGAGAAACAAAGAAGTTGCTTCCGTGAAAGTATTGTGGAGGAATCATTTAGTTGAGGGTGCTACTTGGGAGGTCGAGGCCGATATGATGTCTCGATATCCTCATCTCTTTCCTTCCACTTCTACTCTATCTTGAGGTAATGAGTTCCTCATGGTTCGCTCTTTGTTTGAAGTCATGTGTGTTTTAGATATTTCCATGATTTCCATATGTTATGCATGTTCATGAAAACTTGTGTCTTGAAAGAAAATGAATTTATGTGATTAATTTTCCTCATGTTGTAGTGCATTGAGTATGAGTTGCCTATAGACTTTATGATATGAATTGATGAACATGCCTTAGCTTGGAGTTGAGAACTTCCTCCTTGGATATGTGTTGTAAGTATAGATTGTATATAGGCTCCATGAGATTGTGTTGAGCATGCTTTTAGCTTGGAGATGGTAGTTCCTCCTTGAACATAAGTAATATTGAAATTTCATTCATATTGGGTTGCTAGATGTAGTTCCTACTTTCCCTTAAGATGCATTGAGTATGTTTAGCTTGGAGATAAAGTTCCTCCTTGGTTGGGTGCATGTAGATGAGTTGCATGCATGATGGGCTGCTAGTTGTGAGTCATTTCCTTTTAGAGATGTCTCGAATTCCATTTGAGGATGAATGTCCCCAAGGGGGAGATAATGTAACACCTCGAAATCTAGTAGTCTAAGCTAGGGGCTAAGTGCATATGATATGAGCTAGAGATTTGGACCTTGGCACTCTCCATGAAAGTCCCCACGAGTCCTGAAAGGCACCACGAGTCGTGGTGGTGCCCGTAGACCCTAGGCAGTGGCTTGTCAAGGGAGGCACACCTCCCATGAGAATAATGGCGCCCCGCGAAGGGCACACATGGTGGTGCTTGTAAAGGGCTAGGCATTGTGCACCTTAGGCAGCCTCCTCCACACGAGCCACTTCATGGCTCGTGAAGGCCTTGATGGGCACTTTATGGATTTCTTTTCCGGGAAGCGAGAGGTACTGGACAAAAACCCCGAATGGGGCCCGGTAGAGAAAGACATAAAGGAAATCGAGGGAGGGTTCGTGGTGAGGAGTTACTCTTTAGGGGTTAGGGGGTGGCATGCCATGCCACTGGTTCATGACCACGGAAGGCACCGCAGCTCGTGGTAGGCACCATGACTCGTGGAGCCTCACGTGAAGATGAGGCAGCCCCCTGTAAGTTAGGGGCTAATTGAATCATTTCCGGATTTAAATGAATTAATACTATGTCATTTTGCCCAAGCTTAGGACCCCTATATAAGTGATTTTAACCCCAAACCTCACCCATTCAAGTCATTATTTCCAAAACCCAAAAGAAATCCCAAAGTCTTCCTCTCAAATATTTCTTTCTTGAGGTCAAGGATCAAGGTCAAGCCTCTAGGATCAAGGTCAAGTCTCCATTTCTCAAGCATTTGTGTGCTTTGTTATCAAGGTATGATGGCTTTTATTTCATAGAATTGTCTCTTCCATGGAGTCCCTAAGATTCCCCAATTGAAAAGAGGAAATTCCCTAATTTGACTTAGGGTTTTCTTCCAATGTTGTGGGTATTGATGAATATTTATCCAATTGAGTGGGTTACGATTGTTTATGATTAACTTGATAGAATCCCATTTTTTTGGGATGAATTTACATGTACCCATTTCAAGAAAGATGAAATTGATGTAAATGGGTTTTATGCCATGAAAGGAGAATTTGTGGGTATAGATGTATTCTATCTAGGATTGATGAGATACATTAGAATTCAAGCATATATGATGATTGTGATATACATTTCTTTGAGAGTGAAGCATATAGGATGATTACGAGATGAAGAGCTTTGAGAGTAAAGTTTATGCTATGATTAATTTATTATTGATGTTTGTTATGGAAAGGATAGTTCCCACATGAATTGCTTATGTATAAATGTGAAAGGTTTTCTCACATTAAATGATTCTAGGTTGAAAGGATTGTTCACCTAAAATGAATCTAAGCTAAAGACTAAGAAATTGATGAGGCTAGAGTCGATTACCCTTGACCTATAAATGAGATGGATATGAGGCGATTACCCATATCCCTTAGAATAGAATAAGAGGTGATTACCCTTATAACTTGAAGTTGAATAAGAGGCGATTACCCATGTTTTTAAGATATGAATTGGACAAGAGGTGAGTACCCACGATCCTTATATAAAGACAAGGGGGGAATACCCATGTCACATGATGTTAGACTAGAGGCGATTACCCATGATCCAATTGATAAGAAGGACTAGAGGCGACTACCCATGTTCCTTTATAGTAAGGAAAGAGGCGATTCCCCATGTCTACACAAGATAAGCTAGATATGTTATGATAGGCGACGGCTTGGATTGTGCTTAAGTTGCCACCCATGATGAGTAAGGATGATTTTAGGTTACTTTAAGAAGTATTCCTCTATGTTGACATGTTCTATTATGTGCATTGATTATGCTTATGACTTATGTTGCTTACCTTTTATGTTTATATTGATGTTTATGCAATCTATCATATTTAGTACATAGTTGTACTAATGCATACTCTTGCCTACATTTCTTATCCAAATGTAGGGTCCGACGATCTCAATTCTCATTCTTGTGGCTAGTATCTTAGTAGAGGCAATACTTGAATATAGGAGAGTCGTCATAGTATTCGAGGATACAGCCACCATTCCCTTATGATCATTAATTTTATGTTTTGAACATTGTTGTATGGGCTGTGTCCCAAGATATTCATGTTTTAGATGGTTTTGAGACAAGATGTAAAAGACTTCCGCTTTTGTTATGAAACTTTGTTGTTGTTGAAAATGTTTTAAATTTCCGCTCATTTCTATTATCTTATGTTATGAAAGCTAAGTGGCTTATATGAGGTCTCTCGGGGTTTTGTATACCATGTTACGTCAAAGGTGTACCCCTGGGTCATGACATGTGACACGTCCCTTGATAATAGAACCCTCATAGCGTGTGTCACATCCTTCTATAATAATTTTTTTGTGGTGTTAGACACGTCCCTCGAATCATAATATCCATCGCAGCGCGCAACACGTTTCTCAAAATGGTAAATCCTCTTTAATTTCTTATTCTTCCTCAATTCACATAACACTTATTGCAACTGTCACACCCCTTTTTCGCACACGGATAGGGTTTTTCCAATTTAAGTGACGGTATTGATTAGGAATTATTTTACTTTTTCATAGTCGCCACTTGGAATTGAGTTATGGTGTTCCAAATCACCGTTTTTTAATCCCTAATAAAAAGGAAATGACTCTTTATTTGGGTTTGCGAACTAGAAATTCAGGTAAGGAATTCTGTTAACCGAGAGGAAGGTATTAGGCATCCCTCGAGTCCCGTGGTTCTAGCACGGTCGCTTTTATTGACTTATACTTATCTTAATATATTTTTGGTTAATTTGTGTCTTCAGGCAATGATTTGCTTATTTTTATTTTTTATTGTTGAAATTTTGTTAGTCTCACCTTAGATGCATCGCTGCATTCTTGGTCTTGGCATACACCGGCTTAGAAGCATAACTGCTTTCTTCTCTCGAGTGTGTCACCTAATATTTTATGTCTTACATCTTGATTTTAACAAAATAAAATATTTACTAGAATAATTTTACCAAGGTGTGTGACCACATCCTTGAATTTCTTTTAAATGTTTCAAAAAAGATGTGTAATCACATTCTTAATTGAAATAATTTCTTTTTTAATATGTCTAAAATTTTGTCTAATCATTATAAAACTAATATTTTTCCTTTATACATAAAATCAAGTAAATTAAAATAAATCTAAATATTGAGGATATGATATATAATTTTGACATCATTTCTATATCCTTTTAATTTCTATTTTTATATTTTTATTACTCTTAAAATTAACGTCAAAATTAAGCATACACTTTCTAATCAAACAAAACAATAACGAATTGTAAAAATAAATCTTATTTTTTGTTTGACAAAATAAAACAACAACAATTTATTGATTTATTATTATTTAGCCTAACTACGTATACCTACTTTATCATTATTACCTAAATCAAGACAAGAACAATGTTATGATCCGTTCATTTTTAAGAGATCACAACTAACAAATAAAAATAAATAAATAAATAAATCTTTGATTAAAGCTATCTTCATTCATGAAATAGAGATATAACAAGTTAACAACTAACAAATTAATCATTTCAATAAAATTCATGAATAAAACAAAATATAAAAAACTCGTCATAAAATTACATCAAATTCCATAAATAAATTAAAAAGATAAGAAAAAGTTGAATACCGCAAAATCTTGACCGAACCTCGATTAGAACACCCACCAAGTTTTTTTAGGTGGTTTGTGATGATATATATGTTGTGTTTAAATAAAATAATAATGAAAAAAGAGGAAAATATGTGAATGTAGTGATGAATTTTTGAAAGAAAGTAAACTAAAAATAAAATGGACTCCTCTTTTTTTTCTTTTCCTGCGTGAATGTTGAAAGGTTTTTTTTTCTTTTTTTTTTCTCTTGTTTGTGTGTGTTGCTGAATGTGTTTTTTTTTCTTTGGTTGTTTTTTGATGTGTGTTGGGTGTATTGTTGATTGTATTGTCTATTTTGTGTACGTTTATTTTCTTGTTTGGGGTGTGGGTGGTGTATTAATTATGTAGTGTAGTTGGGTGTGTTGTGTGTATATGGGAAGTGGAGTGAATTAAAGTGGGGGTAAGGGTAATGGGGTAGTGGGTAGGTGGAGGAGAAAGGGGGATAATGGGGTAAGGAAATGGGTAGTTTAGGTTGGTAATTCTTTAATTAAATGCATATATAAAATAATAATGATAATAAAATTATTATCTTTTTTGAATTAATAAAATAAAAGTCAAATAGCTAGTCTAAAAATATAATTAAGAAATACTAGCTTATTTATGAAAACTTGAACTAAAAGAAAACATATATTTTTTGTTATTTTCAAATCTTTTAAAATAAACTTAAATAAGACAAAACCAAAATATCTAACTTAGACATAAAATAAATATTTAAGGAATACAAGTAGTGTAAAACCTTATATTCGGTCAAAAATTACGTGTCTACAGTTTGCCCCTTTTTGACTGGAAACACGAAGAGTTTTCCGACAAAGAAGTAGACAAAGCGACAAGTTTTGACCGGACTCTTATTTGAAAGAAAAATATGCAACCAGTCTTTATTTTGGACAACCTACGTATCCCGATTTGTAGGAGAATCAGGTCACGTGTAGTTCAAGGATATGAAATGATGAGTAAGAGGTTAAGTGAGGTTCCATCGAGGCTCCAGGTCGCGGATCGTATTCTTACTAAAAATAAATGAAAGCTAATAAATAGTCAAAAGGAAAATACAAATACAAGCTTTTATCTATGTAGCTTCTCTTGAGTCTTCACTTGTGTCTTGACTTTCAGATATCACGTTGATTTATTTTGATGAGTATCTTGATCTTAAATTGAACTGAGGCTTAACTTGCCGCTTAGAGTGAGATTTTGACTCTCTTCAAAATGACAATTTGAAAATGTTCTTGAATGTCTGCTTGTTTTCTTGATGTTGAATATAAATTGATGTCAGGAAGTCAGGCAACCACATGCATTGAAAAAGCTGATTCTAGCTATCATAGAGATTGATCATTCTGAAAAGAGTTGAAACTTTGTTCTTGAATTTCAAATCCATGTTTCGCTTGAAGAAACCTGGAAACCATCACAAACAAAAGAAATAAACAAAAAATTTGCCCCAGTTGTAACTGAAATTTTTTTGTGAGTTATTAGCAGATGTAAATTTTCAAAAATAAATTCAGACTAGGAAGTGTTTATCCAAGGATAAAAATGACAAACAAAAGTCTCAGGCTAGGAAGTGTTTATCCTAGGAGAAAACAAAAATAATGTATGAGACTAGGAAGTGTTTATCCTAGGAGAAAATAAAATAAAAAATAACGTCTCAGATAAGAAAGTGTTTATCCTAAGAGAAAATAAAAACAACGTCTCGTACTAGGAAGTGTTTATCCTAAGAGAAAATAGAAAATAACGGTCTGAGACTAGGAAGTGTTTATCCTAGGAGAATATAAAAAATTAATGATCTCAGACTAGGAAGTGTTTATCCCACAAGAAAATAAAAAATAACAGGTCTCAGACTAGGAAGTGTTTATCCTAGGAGAAAATAAAAATAACGTTTAAGACTATGAAGTGTTTATCCTAGTAAAAAATAAAATAATATCTCAGACTAGGAAATGTTTATCCTAGGAGAATAAAATTAACGGTCTCAGACTAGGAAGTGTTTATCCTAGGGAAAAAAATAACGGACTCAGCCTAGGAGAAAATAAAAAATTAATAGTTTCAAACTAGAAAGTGTTTATCCCAGGAGAAAATAAAAACTAACAGTCTCAGACTAGGAAGTGTTTATCTTAGGAGAAAATTAAAAATAACGTCTCAGACTAGGAAGTGTTTATCCTAAGAGAAATAAAAAATAATTGCCTCAGACTAGGAAGTGTTTATCCTAGGAGAAAATAACTAAATTCCATTATGTAGGAGGGTCCTATTAATTTCATTATGTAAGAGGGTCATATTAATCCCATTATGTAGGAGGGTCCTGCTAATCTCAATCCCATTATGAGGAGGTCCTGCTAATCCCTTTATGTAGGAGGGTCCTGCTAATCCCATTATGATGAGGGTACTGTTAATCTAAATCCCATTATGTAGGAGGGTCATGCTAATTTCATTGTCCATGAGGGTCCTGCTAATCTAAATCTGATTATGTAAGAGGTCATGTTACACTAATTTTCGTTGTCCAGGAGGGTCTTGTTAGTCCCATTATGAGGAGGGTCCGGTTAATCCCATTATTTAGGAGGGTCCTGCTAATCTAAATCTCATTATGTAGGAGGGTCCTATTATACTAATTCCCATTGTCCAAGAGGGTCCTACCAATCTCATTATGTATGATGATCCTTCTCATCTAATCCCATTATGAGGATGGTCCTGCTAATCTTATCCCATTATGAGGAGGGTCTTGCTAATCTAAATCTCATTATGTAGGAGGGTCCTGCTAAGCCATTGTCCAGGATGGTCCTGCTAGTACCAGTATGAGGAGGGTCCTGCTAGAACGATTATGAGGAGGGTCCTGCTAATCTAAATTCCATTATGAGGAGGGTCCTGCTAATCTAAATCTCATTACGAGGAGGATCCTACTAATCTAAATCTCATTACGAGGAGGGTCCTGCTAATCTAAATCACATTATGAGAAGGGTCCTGCTAATCTAAATCTCATTATGTAGGAGAGTCCTGCTAATCTGATACCCATTATGTAGGCTAATCCCATTGTCAAGGAGGGTCATGCTAGTCCCATTATGAGGACTGTCCTGTTAATCTAAATCCCATTACTCAAGAATATGTTACTAAACAGAATCATTATTTGGAATCACCACAATATTTTATATTTTTAGCCTAGTTTGCACTAGAAAATATGTTTTATGAGTTATTAGCATGAATGAGAAATATTTGTACCGAAAGAAAAATGCAAGACAATATGAAATAAGAGAGTTTGTTTCCTAGAAATGAAAGATGATCAGGCGTTTATTTCCTAGAATGCCTCTAGAGTGTTGGTTTCCTAAGGTCAAAACGCAACTAGTATGCTTGTTCCCTAGAAATGAAAGATGATAGGGAGTTTGTTCCCTAAAGTTAAATTGCAACTAGAGTGCTTATTCCCTAAAAATGAGAGTGATTTTTTTGTTTTTTAAAACATATTCCCCAGTTTTGAAACTGAGGAAGTTTGACACTCTTTTTAATTTATCACCCTTTAAAAAAAAAAAAAAGATTCAATTATGATCTTTAAAGTATATAAAATTTTATTTTGTGAGACCGAGCCCCATTGAAGGACTGCTTGTGTATCATGCATAGCAAGAATCAGATCAAACGTACTTCATATAAATCAAAAATTATTATTTATTTTTTCTGATTGTTTTTTTTTTTTGCAAAAGACCTCTTTTAAAAAAAATACTAGAGGAGAAAAGAAAGAAATTAATTCATGATTGAGATTGTTTTGACTTTAGTTGGTACCAACAATTAGTATTATGCATATGCATCACCTTCAACTACTATCAGACAAATTTGAGGTCAACTTTGAGTTATCCTATAGTTTCAAATGGTATCTCAAACATACTTAAGTATTTACAAGATCCGTTCATCTTGCCTAAGTTAAGGGATATAATTATTCATATCCTCATGTTTCAAGTGCCCTCACAATAAATGAAGTCCTACTTTACACAATAGAAGTGTTTCGATCTTAGGACGTTTTAGAGGTCACTCACACTAAGAAAAATGTTCAGTGCATGAGATTGATGTTGACACCCAATTTTGACCGACCTCTAACCATTTTTGGAATGCTATTCGATTAAATACGTATTTTTTAAAAATATGTCGAGTTTAAAATTTTAATTGATTTTGTCTAAAAAATTATATATTTTAGTATGCATGCTTTATAAAATTATCGTAAATATATTTAAAATATTTTAAAATTATAAGTAAAACTCAAAATAATTATTTTATTTCAAATGTTTTAAAATTTAAGTGATTTAATTATATAGAAATATTATAATATTTGTAGTATTTAAATTGGATAGCATTCCCTTGAATTTCCTCTAAATCATTTAAATGTTAGCCTATCTTATCCTAATTTCTTTCAATTTTAGCCACTTCAATTCAAATTGTCCTTTCAATTATAGCCTTTGTCGATTTCAATTTTAGCCTTATTCTTACTCCAATTTCAGACCCATTCAATTTAATCTCATCCGTCCATCCTTTAAGTTAAGTTATGATCGAATCCTATCCCTTCATCTCTTATTAAATCAACGGTTGAGATCAAATCTCTAAAACCTTCCTATTTTAACCAAAGGACCCCTAAACCTAATATCATTTTCTTCCTCTCCTCTCCCCAGACTGCCGCCTCCCCCCTCTCTCTTCTTCGTTTTTCTCCGCCAGCAGCGAGGAGGAGAAGCCAGCAACCAGCAGCGGCAGCGAGCAGCTCCTCCATCGGCACCAGCAGCTCCAGCAAGGACCACCAGAAGCAACCAGCAGCAGCTCTGGCGAAAGCTGCCAGCAGCACCAGCGGGGATAGTAGCAGCCGCCTGTGAGAGGCAGCGCCGCCCTCTCGCCTCCTCTCCGTTCTCTCCTCTCTCAGCTAGCAGCAACAGCACCTGGCGAGGCTCACGACAGCAGCAGCTCCAGCCGGACACCACAGCAGCGGCAGCAACTCCTCCAGCAGCTCCGGACAGCACCCAGGCGAGCGAACCAGCAGCTCCAGCCGGCGGCAGCAACTCGACCAGCAAACAGGAGAGCCAACACCAGCAGCAGCTGCCGGCGTGGACAACACAGCCAGCGTGACAGCAGCCAGCGAGCGGCGAGGACCACCGATCCAGCAGCACCGGCGAGAGCTCCGACTAGCGCTTGGAGAAGCGAGCAGCAACAAGCAACAACAGCAGTCGTGACAGCCAACAACGAGCTCCGGCAAACATGCCATTTGGGATTTCGAGTGTCTAAGACGGATCTGTCAAAGATCCGTCCAGGTTCGCTCCTCTCTTGTCAATTATCATCTCGTTTCAGCTAACAACTTTCACTTTTCGGTTGAGTTTGGTGTGATTTTTACTTGTTTAAGTCTATGGCAAAATCATAATCAAGCATGGATCTAAAATGGTGATACACAAGCTGATGCATTTACATTTATATGCATATATATGTCTGATTCTTAGGTTTTGTGCGAATGAAGTCGGTTCATTGCTTCTTTTGTAATCTGTTGATTTGTTATTCAAATTCATGATTATTGCTTTCTTGTGATCTGCCTGGGTTCTAAATTTGTGAAGTTATTTGATTTAATATACAGGTCATTATCCCAAACCAATGGATTTTTATATTTTTCTCCGTTTGTATAATATTGTTATACCTTGAACTACCTTAACTTGATTTCCTCCTCGCAGCGTTGATTTGGCTGATTAATTGAAAAGCTTTACTTATCCTTCTAAATCAATATTTTTTCCTTTGTTGCTTCACCGTATTTGCTGCTGTAATGTGCATAGCTTTCAAAATAAATTAATGTTTCTCATATTTTGACTAAATTAGCATTCTGAATGATTCTTTGATTGGCTAAATTATTTCTTTGCTTAATCATTTACTTGCTCAAGATCCTCTTGAATTTTAAGCTGTGATTTAGTTTGCCGTAGAATATGTGTTTGACTTACTCTACATATAGTAAGATTCCGATTTAATAAGTAAAGTTGCAATCCGTAATTTAGTGTGATAATTACTTGTCTTTTACGGAATTATTTGTTTCATATTATTAATTGATAGATTGCTTTAATTGATTTAGTTTTCCTTAAATATTGGTCTTGATAAATTATTACTTGTTTATTGATGGTATTCTAGCAATAAGTGATTATAAGTTTTAGGTGATTATCGCTTTCCTTATGCATGTCGGTCGGTTCATACTTTGATTGTGGCAATTCTTAATTATTTCCTTGTCATTTTTAGTTGCTCATATTTGATAAAGAATAATTTAATAATGTTGATTTCTTGCTTCCTTCTTAATAAGGAAAATATATGTTAGGAGGTATTTTCTCACCTTAATTAAATTTAACCAGATTTCTTACTTGTTTATATTTGGTAAAAAGAATAAAATATGGGATTGATTTTATACTCCTCTTGTTTAAGGAAAGCGTGTTATAATTGATCCTAAAATATTTCTTTTCCTTTATTATGTGCCCTCCCCCTCACTATATAAAGAGACCCGGACAGATCCTAAAAAAAAAAAACTTTTGGGAGCACTCAGAATATTGGCTAACATTTCTCCAAAATACTAAAAATACTACTCTCTACTCTTAAAAAAGAATTAAGATTTTGGTGAACATTCTAAGTGCTTTCTTATTCGGTTTTGCTGTGTTCGGGTCTAATATCGAATCAAATTGGGTCTTCATTGCTGATAAATAATTCTGCATAATTGGTTAGTTCCTATCACTAGTTTAAATTTTGCATTGTTTATATTATGTGTATGTTTGAAATAAAATAAAGGAAGCACCCGGGTTAGTTTCTTTCTCCTTTTTTGTGATGATTATTTTGTTGTTTGTTTAAGTGTGAATGTTTGCTTCGTGAATTAAGTCGTATTTGTAGCTTCTGCCCGTTAAATAAATTTTGTTGTATTATATGTTGGTGTTGCTCTATCTCCTTTATTTAGCAGGCCATAAGTTCAAGACGTGAAGAGTCGCCCATGATGGATTGCCGGATAATATTCTGCTCTTGTTGTAGTTTATAATTGTATTGTTTCATTTTAGTATTGTAATAATCTTGTAGCAACTCTGAAAGCTCTCTATATATGATATAATTTGGGGATCGTCTAAGGGGGAGGGGGATATACGTGCTAATTGTTTCTTTCATTTCTAGTTTAGTTTATTTTGTTATGTGTGATTGCTAAAATCGGCCTGTGTTGCTTAAATCGTAAACCTTGCAAGCATATTAGAATATATCTTAATATTGGCTTAAAATCAACCTCCATTTTATAACCTTATCAGATTAATTAATACATCATGAATATGTTCAAATTTGCTTGATCTTAAACTTGTAGAATCTTGTCTCATGCGTTAATGTTGTTCAAATTCGTAATTTGGCTTATAACATTTAGATATCATGCCTATAAGGTTTAAATAATTTGATTGATTTTGGGGTTAGAAGTCCATTAAATTATTTCTTGCATGTTAAATAGTGAAGCAAATCTGTGCATATTTTTTCCGCTGCAACATAAATAATATGACACTAATTGCCGGCATGTTTTATTAAATAAATGCGATTATTTTCTGCTCGGTTTTGCTTTAATATTTCCTGTTTGTTAAGAGTTGAGCAGTATGATAAAAAATAAAAATCGGAATTGTCTTAAGTGTTTGCTTGCTTAGGTCAATTGATTAGTCTAAATAAATTCAGCATGTTTTAATAACTTAGTCAATTAATCAAGTTCTAATTCATTTAAGTAAATAAAATTGCAGCATGTTAATAGTTAGGTTAATTTTTTGTCAGCATGTTAATTCGCTTAGAGACCATGCCTATAAGACTAAATAAATAATTTTCTAGCATGTTAAATATTTGAGATAAATCTGTGGCATGCTTTCTGCTCACTGTTCAACAATTTGTGCATTCACAATAATTTTCAGCCTCTTAAAATAAATCAGCAGATTGTCACATGTTAAATAACTGACTCACTTTTTGCATTGTTCTGTCACTTTTTCATGAAATCTTATTTAAAATAAAATTAATTAAGTCATTTTCTTCATCTTCCACTAGCTGCTCTAATTCAAGTCCGCTTTAAATGTTATCCTCTGAATAACAATTTTACCACGTAAAAATCAGCTACTAAATCATTTCCTGCATGTTTTCTGAAAGCTACTTTAAATGGTTACTGCCTTTTTAAATTCTGCCCCAAAATATTTTAGTTTCTGCATTACGAATAGTTGTCTTGTCACTTTAATCAACTAATAAATAATTTCTCCATGCTTTACTAATAAAATAAATAAATTCTGCATTATGTCATAACCCTCCGTCCTTGTTAAATTATTATTATGAAGCTTGTTTATGTCTTTATATGCACACTTAGCATGAAGACCTTTCATTTTACGTGTGTTTGCTAGCATGCTAAATAATATAATCTAGAGGCCAACATGAGACTTATGTGCTAAATGCTTGTTCGAATTGTTTGACTTGATGTCTAGGTGGGCCTATTATATTTTAATTTTGTCTAAATCCACCCTAATAGTAGTCCAATGCCTCTTGGACCTTAAGCGGGGACGTTAGGCACCCTTTTAGAGACGAAAGCATGCGGTGGTAGGGTAGGGGTAGTTTAGGCCCTATGGATATGATGACATCGACTCAGGCTTAAAGAGACAAACCTTGGTTTTGTCTGTCCCTATACGGAAGTCTATCGGAAAATAATAAAGAAAAGTCGAGTGCTGATCCTAAAGTCCTTCAGAGTCCCCCTTCCCTTTTTACCCTCATTAATTGTTTGTATTATTTATTTGGGGTAGTTTAATAAAAAATAAAACTTAATTATTTGCTTAGCTACTTGTGTAAATTCTGTCTCCTCGCTTATCTCTTTCTTAATTGTTTAATATTCATTTTTTGTTATATTATCACTTAGTTTTTGCATGCTTAACTAATTAATTAAAATAACTAAAGTGTCTTTAATT
>JAJOOS010081430.1:0-18151 GCA_029582725.1 Solanum chiquidenum | reverse complement strand
CATGAGTTTATTTTCAGAAATTTTCAGTCTTTTAGTTTCAGTTTTGCTAGATCTAGTTGGGGTATGTCCCAACATTTCTAGTCAGTTTAGAGGCTTATTTCAGACATAGTTAGATTCAGCTTAGTTGTGAGTTAATAACTTCTTCGTATTAAACTCATCAGTTTTCATATATCTCAGTTATAGTATATGGGTATTCCCTATCTTTTCATTTTATTTATGATTTAACTTCCGCATCAGTTTATTATCTTTAGTATGCTCATGATCATGCCAGCAGGGTTAGCTTGGGATCACTTGTGGTCCTAGGTCCCGTGTCCGCGTCTCGGGGGTAGTCTCGGGGTGTGACATTTTTGTTGGAAGTTTACATAGCACCTAATGGATTTAGGTGAACTTAAAGGTTCTTCAACAACGTGTCCCTATTGGATATCCCAAATGGATGAATTAGCTAGTGGACCCACATAAGCTTAAAAACATGGTCCTTACCTTGGTAAGTATAACAATGTCTTTTTTATGTGGGAGTAAGACACTGGATTCCATGTGTAACACCCCAGATTCGATCTAGGGCTATGTAGCCATTTTTCAAATGTTGCAGGTGCCAACTACGGTCCGTGAGGTGGACTACGGACCGTAGGTAGGGTCCGTGAATGGGCACCCAATATAAGCACAGAAGTGGGAAACCACGGACCACGGTCCGTGGTTAAGGGCCCGTGGTCCAAGACCCGCAAAGCAAACTTCCTGACCATGAACGACGGTCGTGAAAGATGGACCGTCGCTCAATCAACGGTTCGTCGGTCATGAGCTGGCAGTTATTTTTAGGGGCAATTGGATCTGTTCCTAATTATTTTATTCCTATAGTATGTCATATAAGTATTTCAACCCGCAAAATAGTATATTTAAGTCATTCTTCCAAAATTACAAAATAAGATCAAAACCTCCTCCCCAAAATAATTCTCTCTCTAGAAACTTGAAGAAGAAGAAAAAGGATTCATCTAGGGTTCAAGGCAAGCTTTCATCATCACCATTGAAGATCAGCATTTGGATTTTCAGGTATGATAGTTTTCATCCATGGATTCCTTCCATTCATAGAGTTCTGAAATTCTCATATTTTCAAAGTATAATTCCCCAAGTTAGCTAGGGTTTTCTTCAATTACCATGGGTTCTCTTTATTATGGATTTAAATTATTGAATTATGTTCTATTATGCATGAATTGATGAAATACAATAATTTTATGATGATTCCCCCATGAACCCATGAAATCCCCATGTTTTTCAATTATGATGATGTAATGTGGGTTTGAATTAAGATCCGGAGATTATGAAGGTAAGCATGTTCTTATGAGAAATATGTAAATATTTTAAGGATGCTTTGAGAGTAAAGTATCAATGATTATGATTGTTGTTGTGTTGTTGAAAGGATTTCTCATAAACACACTAAGGCATGATTGTGAAAGGTTTTCTCACATAGAAAGGATTCTAAGGTTGAAATGTCTTCTCACCTAATTGAATCAAAGAGTAAGAGCTATTCTAATGAAACCTAGCTTGGATTGGTTAATGAATGATACCTTTACATAGATGTCTTATGACTTAGCTTGGATTGATAAGATGACGTTCCCTTCCATGGATTATGAGAACAAGTAAGAAATGACTATTCCGTGGGATTTATGCTTAGCACCAAGACTGAGTTTCTAGTAGCAATCTCCTTATCCCTTACCTATGTGTGCCCATAGGATGATTGTCTAGATAGACATTAGCTATTGGATCCACTTAAGCTAGAAGTTCATGGTCCTTACCTTGGCAAATAGGACAACCTTTTTCGGTGTGGGAGACACCAGGGGATCACGCTATAGCTCACATGGTCTCTATATCAGTTATGGCTAATTCCAACATGATTAATGAACTAAGGCTACATCAAGAAGTATCTCATATATGATCAAATGTTTTAAAGATGTTAGCATGCATTGACCATGTTTTATAACTTATGTTTTCTAACCTTCTTATATCATGTTTTATCTTGGTCAATTTCATGTCATGAAATGTCCCATTTTTTCAAGATTTAAATGTTTTATGCATGGTATCATACTTGGTACATTTTTTTGTACTAATGCATACTCTTGCCTATATTTTTTCCAAATGTAGGGTCTGATATTCAGGGTTCTTAGTTTCGTGGCTAGAGGTTGGCTTGGTTGATTTCCCAAGTTTTGGTGAGTCCTCATACATTCGAGGACAGAGTTATATTGTTTTCCATTTCTGTCTTACTTTTCAATTTCGGACATAATGTATGGGCTTGGCCCAATTGCATTCTAATGTATTAGATGGCTAAAGAGACAAAGTCTCTAGACTTTCGCTTTTCTTTTATAAAATGTTTGGACTTGAAATATATTCTTAACTCTTATGTTCTATTTCTTATGTTATGAATTCTAAGTGGCGTGTATGGGGTCTGTTGGGGTCCTATACACCATGTTACATCTAGGGTGTACCCCTATGTCGTGACAAACATTGTAATAAGAGCAGAAGGTTTAGAATGGTCGTAGGATGATGTCTTATAAGCCATGTCTAGTACAGTCTTGTTCATGAGTGTGAAGCACACCACATTTATGAATGATAGGCTACACGATGTTTAGGAAACTCCACTTCTTTCATTACTCTAAAGTCATGCCATAGAGTTTAACTCTATAATGTCTCTCTCCTAGTCCTTAATTGATGCTCTAAAGGATATTGATACTCAAACAGATTATTCTAGAAGGAATGTGAGGGAGAATGCGGAAGAAGAAGATAGTTCCGAAGCTTCTCAAGTTCTGGCCGATCATTTGGCCGAGCAAGTGACTAATGCAGAGTTCAGGGCTGATTTTCAAGTGTTGGCTCAAGATAATAAGGAGGTTGTGCTTCCCGTGAATACAAATGTGGGTATGACAACATCAAGAGTGAGGGACTTCAGTAGGATGAACCCTCCGGAGTTTCATGGTTCTAAGGTTGAGGACGATCCTCAAGAATTGATCGATGAGGTCTACAAAGTATTGATGATCAGGGGAGTGACTCCGGTGGAAAAGGCGAAGTTGGCCGCTTATCAACTTATGGGTGTTTCTCAAGTATGGTATAACCAAAGGAAAGAATGGAGATCGGAAGATGCAGTTCCTCTTGATTGGAAGAAGTTCAAGGCTGATTTTCTTGATAGGTGCTTTACCCTTGAGATGTGGAAAACAAAGGTGCTCGAGTTCATCAACCTTCATCAAGGAAGTATGAGTGTGAGGGAATAGGCTTTGAAGTTCACACAATTGTCTAAGTATGCCCCTACAATGGTTGGCGATCCTAGGGCAAAAATGAGTAAGTTCTTTTCAGGTGTGTCTGAAATGGTGGTTAAAGAGTATCGTACAACCATGCTGATTACTGACATGTACATCTAATGTCTCATTCTTCATGCCTAACAGATTGAAGAAGAGAAACTTAAAGAAAAGTCTAGAAAGACAAAGAGAGCTAATACCGGTGATGGTAATTAGTCTAATGCAAGGTCCGATCGACATGGTCATCCTAGGTTTCGATAAAGGTTCTCAGATCAAGGTTCCTCCAATGATCCTTCTAAGTTAAAAAAAGATAGGGTGTGTAACCCTAAGCTTCAAGGAGGGAATGGTAGCGGATATTCATTGCGTATGTCTACTTGTGTTAGGTGTGGTAAGAAGCACGAGGGTAAGTGCCTAGACGACACATATTATTTCCTTAGTTGTGGTATAAGTGGGAACAAATGAGGGATTTCCCTATGCTTACGGGTAAAGGAAGAGAGGGAAAGCAAGCTCCTCCTAGTGGTTCGGGTTCCAATGCTCCCAAGCAAAACCGATTCTATGCACTTCACACTCGTGGTGAATAAGAGGGTTCTCCCAACATGGTTACCGTTATGTTGAAAGTTTTCCAACTAGATGTTTATGCTTTACTTGATCCTCGTGCTACCATGTCTTTTGTGACGCCATATGTGGCTCTGTGGTTTGATGTTCTTCCAGATATGTTGTTAGATCCTTTTTTCTATCTCTACTCCTGTTGGTGATTCTATTGTGGCTAAGAGGGTATATAGAAAGTGTCTCGTTTCCTTGTCCCATAGAGTTACTTTTGTTGACTTGGTAGAGCTTGATATGCTAGATTTTTATGTTATTCTTGGTATGGATTGGTTGGATTCATTCTATGCTTCTATTGATTGTATAACTCATGTGGTAAAGTTTCAGTTCCCGAATGAGCCTATCCTAGAGTAGAAAGGGGAAATTTCTATGCCTAAGGGTCTATTTGTTTCCTATCTTAAAGCTAGACAAATGATTTCTGAGGGTTTCTTGTACTATTTAATTAGGGTGAGGAATGTAGATTCCAAAATCCCTACTTTTGAGTCGGTCCCTGTTGTGAATGAATTTTTGGAAGTGTTCCCAGATAATCTACCCGATATTCCTCCTAAAAGAGAAATAGACTTCGGTATTGATCTTCTCCCAGATACACAATCTATTTTTATTTCTCCTTACCATATGGATCCGGCAGAACTAAAGTAGTTGAAACAACAATTGAAGAATTTATTGGATAAGGGCTTCATCCGACCAAGTAAATCCCCATGGGGTTCTCCAGTTTTGTTTGTTAGAAAGAAAGATGGTTCTCTTCGTTGTGTATTCACTATCGTCAGTTGAAAAAGGTGACGATTAAGAATAAATATCCTCTAACAAGAATAGATGATTTTTTTGACCAACTTCAAGGAGCAAGTTACTTCTCTAAGATTGATCTACAGTCAAATTATCACCAATTGAGGGTTAAATAAGATAATACTCCAAAGACAACTTTAAAACTCAGTATGGTCATTATGAGTTTTTTGTGATGTCATTTGGTTTGACTAATGCTTTGGCAACGTTTATAGATTTGATGACTAGGGTGTTTAGATAATACCTTGACATGTTTGTGATGGTGTTTGATGAGATTTTGATTTACTCAAGAAGTGAAGATGAGCGTATTTCTAATTTTAGGATTGTGTTGCAAATTCTAAAGGACCAACAACTTTTTGCAAAGTTCAAAAGCTGTGAATTTTGTTTCAAGTTAGTGGCTTTCTTAGGTCACATTGTTTCAAGCAAAGGTATTGAGATAGATCCTATTAAGATGGATGCGGTAAAGAGTTGGTCAAGACCTCTATCTACTTCAGATATTAGAGGTTTCTTTGGTTTAGCTGGTTACCACAAAAGGTTTGTTGAGGGGTTTTCTTTAATTTACTCTCCTTTGATAACTTTAACTCAAAAGAAGGCTAAGTTCATATGGTCCGAAGCATCTAAGAAGAGTTTCCAATAGTTGAAGGATAGACTAACTTCCGCTCTGGTGTTGGCTTTACTGGAAGGGACTGATGGCTTTGCGGTTTATTGTGTTGCCTCTCGAATTGGTTTGGGATGTGTGCTCATACAAAATGGAAAAGTTATTGCCTATGCTTCAAGTCAACTTAAGATCCATGAGAAGAATAATCCTACACATGACCTTAAATTAGAGGCTATTGTATTTGCCTTAAAGATTTGGAGGCACTATTTTTATGGTGTTCGTATTGATGTGTTTATGGACCAAAAGAGTTTGCAATATGTGTTTAGTGAGTAGGATTTCAATCTTTCCCAAAGAAGGTGGCTTGAGTTATTGAAAGATTATGAGTGTTCTCTACCACCCCGGTAAGGTGAATGTGGTGGCGGATACTCTTAGTCGGTTATCCATGGGTAGTGTTTCTCATATAGAGGATGAAAATAAAGAATTGGTTCATGATGTTTATAGATTGGCCAGGTTGGATATCCAATTATTAGACTCTACAAAGGGTGGTGTGATGGTTAATAATGGTTCTGAACTGTCTTTTGTGGCAGATGTGAAGGCCAATAAAGGTCTTGATCCAACCTTGGTTTAATTGAAATAAGTGGTGCTTAAGAAGTCCGTTGAGGCTTTCTCCCAAGGGGCGGATGGTGTGCTTAGATATCAAGGTCGTTTGTGTGTTCCTAATATGGATGACTTGAGGGGAAAAATCTTGTTCGATATTCCATTCACCCCGGAGCCACCAAGATGTACCGTGACTTGCGGGAAGTCTATTGGTGCAATGGCATGAAGAAGAATATTGTGGGATTTATGGCTAAGTGTCCTAATTGCCAACAAGTGAAAGTTAAGCATCAGAAACCAGGAGCTTTGTCCCAAGACATTGCTATTCTTACATGGAAGTGGGAAGATGTGAATATGAACTTCATAGTAGGGTTTCCCCGGACTCGGAGACAACATTATTTGATTTGGGTGATAGTACCGAATGACGAAATTGGCTCATTTTATTCCCCTCAAGGTTTCCAATGCAGCAGAGGATTATGCTAAGTTGTATTTGAGAGAAATGGTAAAGCTGCATGGAGTACTCAATTCACTTCACAGTTTTGGAAGTTTTTCCAAAAGGGTCTTGGTACTCGTGTTAAGCTTAGTATGGCCTTTCATCCCCAAACCGATGGGCAAGTGGGGCGTATCATCCAAACTTTGGAAGATATGTTGAGAGCTTGTGTGATTGTTTTTAACGGTCATTGGGATGATCATTTTTCATTGATTGAGTTTGCCTATAATAATAGTTATCACTCGAGTATTGATATGGCTCCATTTGAGGCATTGTATGGTAGGAGGTGTAGATCTCCTATAGTCTTGTTTGAAGTGGGTGAAGTTGCCCTAATAGGTCCCGAATTGGTACATGAGGCTATAGAGAAAGTTCGACTTATTAGAGAAAGGTTGAAAATGGACCAAAGTAGACAAAAGTCATATGCCAATGTTAGAAGAAAAGACATTGAATTTGATGTTCATGATTGGGATTACTTGAAAATATCACCCATAAAGGGTGTAATGAGATTCGGTAAGAAAGGGAAGCTTAGTCCCTGATATGTAGGCCCATATCAGATTTTGAGACGTGTTGGAAAGATTGCTTATGAACTTGATTTGCCAAATGATTTGGCATCGGTGCATCCGATTTTCCATGTCTCTATGTCGAAGAAATGTGTTGGTAATCCGACATCTATAGTTTCCTTAGAAGGTTTGGAAGTTAAGGAGAGTCTTTCTTATGAGGAAGCTCCGGTTGAGATTTTAGACCGGCAAGTCAAGAAGTTAAGAAACAAAGAAGTTGCTTCTGTGAAATTGTTATAGAGGAATCATTTAGTTGAGGGTGCTACTTGGGAGGCCGATGCCAATATGATGTCCCGATATCCTCATCTCTTTCCTTCTACTCCTACTCTAGTTTGAGGTAATGAGCTCCTCATGGTTTGTTCTTTGTTTTGGAGTCATATGTCTTACGTGTTTCCCTGATTTCCTTATTTATGCATGTTCATGAAAAAGCTTAAGTTTTAAAAGGAAATGATTTTGCATGATTTATTTTCCTCATGTTTTTATGCAGTAAATAGAGTTGCCTATAGACTTCATGAGATGAATTGTTGAACATGCTTTATCTTGGAGTTGATGTTTCCTCCTTGGATATATGCTTTTGAGTATAGATTGCATATAGGCTCCATGAGATTTTGTTGAGTATGGTTTTAGCTTGGAGAAGTTAGTTTCCCCTTGAGAATCAGAAATTTGATATTTCATGCATATTGGTTTGCTAGGTCTAGTTCTTACCCTCCTTATGATGCATTGAGTATGTTTATCTTGGAGTAGATGTTTCCTCCTTGGTTATGTGCATTTTGATGAGATGGCATGCAAGATGGGCTGGTAGTATTTAAGTATCTCTTTTAAAAGATGCTTAGAATCTTATTCGAGGATGAATGATCCCAATGGGGAGATAATGTAACACCCCAGATTCGAGCTAAGGATAACTAGCGAGGACAAGTACTTGATGTTTCCATTTCTTTCATGTAATAGACATATGTTAGACTTTTGATTGTAAAGGTTCGTGTCCCTACTTTAGTTTTCAAGTTGTTGTTTTAGATGGCCATATCAGACAATAGACTTCCGCTATTTTTGAATGTTTTAAATGACTATTTTTATTGTGTGGTTTTAAAGAAAGTTTTAATTCGAACCATTTTTCTTATATCGAGTGTTATGAATGCTATGAGGCTTGTATGAGACTTTTTGGAATCTTGTACGCCCTATCAGTACCGGAGTATAGGCTCGGATCGTGACAACCCATGCCAAATGATGTTGATGAGTCGACAAATTGGACTCATATAGGTCTATATTTTAATAGAAATTATGTCCTCAAATGCTTATTTTATCTCAATATATGATGAAAACCCTTAGGTTTCAGGTATTTGAATTTTGAAGGAAAGCATGGACACTACTTAACAAAAAGGAACGAAAAGGCTGAAAAGAACAAGAAAATGAAGGCCTGAGGATCGTCGAGTCTACTTGGCGAGTCGCCGAACGGTCTTACTTCGCCTTTTGTTTCAGTGGGCTAAGCCCTGAAGGAAAGGATCAAGTCGGCGGACAAAGGGAGCAGTCCTCGCATCGCCAAGCAGTACTATGTCACCCAATGACCTAGAGCACGATGATGCCGAAGGATGGTGCAAGATGGCGATGAACTACACCAAAGGGCGAATCACCGAGTTGATCGGAGATTCCGACTAATGTCGCCAAAATATCTGCTGCAACACAGATTTTTTAAAACAATAAATACTCGTTGGGAGTTATAGCTTAGTGTCATATTTTCAGTATAGAACAAATACTATAATTTTAGTACTTTTTTTTTTGCTCTGAGTTTGAGAGGGTTTTGGAAACTTAAAGAAGAAGAGGGTTTCATCTCCAAGGGTTTTAACTTGGGTCTCTTGGATTCTTCATTTTTGGCCTGTAACAAGACTTAAATCTTCATACCCACTTGAATGCAAGCTCATTTAGGTATAAATTTATATCTCTTCATCTATGGCTAAAACCCCCAATTTTTGGGGTGTGATTTAGCGAATATGGGTTAAGATTGTTGTTGGGTCTTGCTTGCTGATAGATTAGACGTAGTTTAATGGTGATTTCATCTAGTAGTTGTGGATGAATTTAACAAATTTGTAGTTGCAAATACAAGTTTATTTATGTGTTTTCGGCCTGCTCGAGAGAGAGGTCGTGAAACCGAGACTACTAGATTGATGGCCTAAGAAGTGGGTCAACACGAGGTTCAGCTCGAGAGAGTGAACCCTAGTGACATATCCTAACACTCAGCTTGAGAGAGTGAGTGGGGTAAGGCATAGGTTGGTCTTCATGCGGCAAGTAGGTGTCCGAGAGGAACCCATTTGAAATGGGGTAAGTTGCTCGAGAGAGAATTTATTCCCATGTATAGCTTAGCCTAGTCACTATATCTATATAAATTCTCTATTGAAAGCATGTACCCACCAATTTAGATTAACCCGTATTCCGGTCACATCCCAAGAATCGCCTCTCACTCATAGATTTCTTTGTTATTTCTACTGTTTTTCTTATACCTATGACAAAAACCCCAAATTGATATTTGACACTTTTGTGTTCCCCTTTAATTTACAATGTTTTTAATCGTTATGCCTTTAGCTACGACTAGTTAGAACTAAATTTTATTTTTCTATTAATTCTCGAAACCACTCCCTTGGGACTCGACCCCAACCCTTGGTTGGGTTATTATACTATTTCACGATCGTAGACACTTGCATTGGAAGTTGTGTCATTGATTACACAAACATCAATATGGCGCCTCTAACGGGCAGTGGTGTTATTTGAGAATTCATAAATTAGTAGAATTTTTGTTCTTACTAGTTGTAGTCTGCTAACCTTATTTTTAGTTTTGCTTTTCTTTAAATTTGTTGGTGTAGGCAGGTTCCCTTAGCATGGCTGAGGAAAATTGTGGCAACTCGGCTGAGATGAAGCAAGAAGTCGAGAGGGACTTCTTATTACCCGCACTGGTAACTCAGCTGCATGAGTTAGCCACCAAAATAACAGAAGTGGAAAACCAGTGCAAGAGTCAAGGGAGGTACATACCTCCTCACGAGAGGAAGCAGTCTAGATGCAAGGAGAACAACCGTGTCGAGAACACACACTAAATCATTCTCCAAAAGATCACCGAACAAGATCACATGTTGGAAGAAATGAAGGAGAGCAGTGAAGTGTTGAATCAAATTGTTGGCTCTCATTCTAGATCGATCCAGCTGATCAGGACACTCCTGAATTATACGGTGCCTCCTCTTCACTCAAACGAACTATTGGGGTTACCTAGTAACACTAGGGCCAACCCAACCAATGGGGAGTGAGTAAGGAGTCGCGTCAAGCCACGACGTTAAATAAGGTGATTCTTGGGAGGCAAACCAGGTTTTAAATGCTTAAATTTGTTTTTATAAATAATGGTGTGTTAGTGGTGCAGGTTTGAATGAGGAAAGTGGTGAAAAATACAGATTGGTGAGAAAATGGTCAGTCGGCGAAACTCTAAACATTTCTGTGTGCCCGACCTGACCCGCCATTTGGCTCAACTCAATTTTAAATTAGAGCCTGTACAACTCGACGACCTTGAGAAGCAGTTCGGCGTATCGCCGACCAAGTCGGCGATCTTGACTTAGACAGCCATCTTGATCCAAAGAAATTGACAAGTCTGTAACAATCGACGGGACAAGGGACCACTCGGCAATTCATCGAGTGGATTGGCGATCGCAACTAACGTCGCTGAACTAGTGCGAACTGGATGGTTTATAATGGCCAAAGGTCCAAAAAGGTGAAATCCTTCACTTTCCCTCGCTTTAAATTTTCACAAATTCATACCAAGGTAGTACTTTCAATATTCTTATATCCTACTAGCATTTTAGTTTGAGACTTGTGCTCGGAATTGGAATACTTTGCCACCTAGCTTTTCAAATCGAATTTAATCAACATTGAAGGTTGGTTTCCTTTTCCCAAATTTACATTTGAAAGTTTTATACTCATTTGCAATAATTGTCTCTTAGTGATTTGTGCTGGGCCTTCCTGATAGGACTAGAATGATTACATGCCTATTTTAATTCGAAAATCTTGCCTGTGTTGTCTGATTGTCGAATGCTCATAATATTTGTGATAGTGATTACATGTTGTTTTGATTGATTGGGTAAAATCTAAGTAGCCTATGTTTGTGCTATAAGATGAAATATGCTTAATGATAGAATGGGTAACCACATTCTTAAGAGCAAATATCGTCAAATGGCCAAATACGACAAGTTCAGGAGAAATCTGAGTATTTCGGGGTGATGGGTATTATGGGTCTTATTCGAATTTCGTTAGTGCATGCTTTGATTTTTCTTTTGGGGTTTGTGGGATTGAATTCGAGAAGATGGATTAAAAATGGGTACGTTGGACCATTTGGTGAGCTGTGTCGAGCTCGCCAAATCGTTCGGCGGTTCGCCCAATGTCTCCATCTGTCCCTTAATATCAGGTCAAATTGGATGAGATTGTAACTTTTGGTGAGAAGCCTTGGGTCACCGAACGCACTCGACGACTCACCGAAAGTACTCTTGATCACTCTCTGTATGCTACCCCTGAAACCTTTATTCACTGTAACTTTCGGTGGACAAACCCTTGCTCACCGAACGCAGTTGGCGATTCACCGAAAGGACTCTCTTATCACCAACTTGCCTTAATTGTTTACCCAACCCATCGGCGAGCCTAATTTAGTTTGCCGAATTGGTTCAGTGACTCACCGACTTGATCGGCGAGTCTATCTGCAGAGAGAGTCATTGTGCCTGACTTTAAGTTGTTTTATTATCCTTTCTCGATCTTTTGCAGATATGGTACGCACCAATTTAACTGAGCAACCATAGAAAAAGGCTGAAGGCATTACAATCAATGAAGGAGGATCAAACCCTCCAAAGATAAAAAAAAGGGATGACCTCCAACAGGGAGATAAAGGCAAATGAAAAAAGCACATAGCTAGGAAGGGTATAAATGTTGAACCTGCTTTTTATGAGTCGGAGGATGAGCAACCTTTCATGAATTGAAGGAATGAACTCAGGGCTGGAGCTCAGCCCAAATCTACCGGAACCCCTTCAGCTGCCACTCCCCCGACTACTTAATCAATGCCAACTCCAGCGGCCCCTGCACTCCCCATAGCTCCACCTCCACCCAGATTGCTGAACAGATTAAAAGGTGTTGGCTTACAAACCATTCTAGAAGAAATGTTACTATCTGTGGAGGGTTTGGAAGGCAAGCACGCTGAGGTGCCTGACATACTCATATATCATGAGTTGGGGCAGTTCACTAGGCCACGGGGCCCTTACATTCCTTCCTGGGTCCGAGAATTCTACTTAGCCTATGGAGTGTTGGTCCCAAAGAATAAGAAGAAGGCTAGTGAGTTACGACCGATGAAGTCGGTTATGGTTAGAGGCAAGGAGGTAGAGTGTCATAGCAATCATATTAATGCTGTATTGGGTCGACCGCTGCACTCGGTACTGCCCTACCAGGGTTTGCTTATTGTTCCGTCCCTAGATGATTTGAAGGGTTGGTTAGATCGGATGATCTCTAACACCACCCCAAGGTGGATGGAGACAGGAGCTCCGATTGAGAAGAGGGATATGAACAATGCCTCCCGGTATTGGTTTGGTTTCATCAGCAACACTATCATACCATCCCAAAATGAGTCCATTCTATGTCATCCTAAGGCGGCTTGCCTTGGTTCTATCATGGCTAGGAGGCGGATCGACTTGGGACTACTGGTTTCACAGGAGATGACTATGAGAGCCAAACAGACGCATACGTCTCTGCCTTTTCCTGTTCTGATCACTGAGTTATGCCGCCGTGTCGGAGTACCCCCGAATCCTGCTAGCAATATAGAGATAACCCCATCTTCCTACACCGATATCTGGCGTATAGAGGCCGAGTTCACACGAGAGGAGGTTTACATGAGGTGAGAAGCTCCGAATGATACTTCTCCAGAGGTTGATGTTTACTTATTACCAACAGAAACACCTTCGCCTACTCTGGCTTCGGAGCCTCCAGGTATACCCGCCCCTTCTTATCCTTCACAGACTCCAGGTGCCTCTTCTTCCTCCCAGCCCACCAGTGTCATTTATGCCATGATCCTGAATATAGGGCAGCTGGCCTATTCAGCGGATGTGAGGGCGACGCGATTAGAGAGATCCATCCCAGGGAGGATTGACAATATCTTCTTGACTGCACTAACCCCCCTTAGGACCACTGTTGATGATCTGAGTGCCAGGGTCACTGCTTGAGAGAGTAGACAGGGGGACAGAACCTAGGTTTCAACATTAAAAGCTAAAATAGCAGAGTTGAAGAAGAATGTGGCCTATTTGAAGGCTACTGACTTCACTACACTGATGCAGGGAGCAGATGACGAGGATGCTCCTGAGACCTCGGGGATTCCTCTGGCTACTACCGGAGATGTGCAGAGGGATGATGCAGGGCATTCAGATACTGATGAAGAGTTGATATTAGTGAATGTTGAGGAGACACATGAGAGCACAGATGAGGGCATATTCAACGACTTGCCAGATTTTATAGGGACGATTGTTCAGCCGATGATCCAGACATCATCGACTAAGAAGTCCACAGTAGCTCCTAGTGGATCCGACATTGCTATTCCGTCTGAGGTTTCTCCTGGCACTATTCCCATACACAGACTTCTACACAAGCTACTGAGACTCCGACGGAGAGAGAGACTGCATAGACAGGACCTTTCTTTACCTCCCTCTCTATCTTATTATACTTTTACTTTTGGACACTTTTATTGGCATATGAGGACAAATACTTTTTTTATTTGTGGTGGGGTGAGGCCCACACCTTTTTGTGTTGACAGTTGCATTTTGTGTATATATTTCGGTTGTCTGTTTATAAATTGTGTTTACACTTCTTTCTGTGGATGTTTGAGCTCATGGCTCCCTTTTGTTTTAAATTACAAAAATGATTTTGACCTTTCTGGAAAATTTTAAAATTTTCCAATTTTTTTTACCACCTCTCATGTGTTGAAAGTGGCTGTTCTTTGGCAAAATTTAAGTCTCGGTTCTGATCAATATTGATGACTTGAATAGTGCTCTCAATCAAACGAACATGAATGCGCGGCTACGATGAGGCCAAATGAAGTTGCATAGATAATATGTGAAATCTTTGCATCTCGTTGTGATTAGCCATTTATCAAATCAAATCTCTTGTGATGACTGTTGCACACTAAATAAAGTGTAGAGTTTTGTTTGACTTTGGTGTCGATGCTTTGTGTGATGAGCTTACTTTGACCCATGCATGATAGATCCTAGAATTTTCCCCGTTGGTCCAGTTAACTAAGTGATGCTATCTCTTGATATGATCTTAGGCAACTTCTAAGAGTGTGAGCCAATTTGACATATACCTCTTTTTGTGACCTACCTTATGAGTGTGTGAACCTCTTTTGAACAGCCCTTGAGCCTTACCTTTCTTTGGAAAAAACTTGATGAAACCATAACTTTTCTTTATCCACTACCTATAATCCTCTTGAATTGTGGTTAGTTGAATAGCCAACTTAGGCCAAAATCCTAAGTTGGGGGTGTGGTAAAACGAAAAGGGGAAGTCAAGAAATAAAAGGAAAGTCTCGTCTTACCTATGGTTTTAAGTAAAATGGAACTCCTCCATATAAAAAAAAAAGAGAAAGAAGAAGAAAAATAATGAAAAAAGAAAGTTGTGGAATAAAAGTACAAAAGAAATGGGGGTCCCAAACAATCCATGGAAAGTGAATAATAGGATGACTTATGAGCATTGAAGAGAATGATGAAGGAAAAGGAAAGGAAGTGTTGTGAGCACCACATTTCATGTGGATGAAAGTCACTGAACCTAATTAACCATACCTTTGCACTCAGCCCCATTACAAGCCTTAAAAAGATCTTTTTGATCTTGAGTGAGTTGAAACAAATGTTGATCGGAAAATACGGGTAAACCTAGGGGTGAAAGCATGCATTGTGTTCTTCCTTGTGAGAGTGAGCGTTGCATCTAATTCCAATGATTTTAACTGTGAACCATTGTGTGAATATGGAATCATCCTTTCTGTGAGGGTGTTTGAACACTATAGTTGAGCTTGAACTTGCATTTGAAGCATGTATTGTGAGCATGAGACTCTTTGATATTGGTGAGTCACAACTTGAATCTTTTAGTGCACATTTGATCTTTGCATAAGCAAATTGAACCTTGTTGCATGCATTAATGATTGAGTCTTGTGTAGCACTATTTGAGACACCCTTTTTGAACAACTGAACTTGAGTTTGCTTGAGGACAAGCAAAAGTTTAAGTTGGGGGTGTTGATGAGTCTACAAATTGGACTCATTTAGGGCTATATTTTAATAGAAATTGTGTCCTCAAATGCTTATTTTATCTCAATATCTAATGAAAACCCTTAAGTTTAAGGTATTTGAAGTTTAAAGGAAAGCATGGACACTACTTCGCAAAAAGGAACGAGAAGGCTAAAAAGAACAAGAAAATGAAGGCTTGAGGATCACCGAGTCCACTTGGCCAGTGACCGAGGGGTCTCACTTCGCCTTTTGTTACAGTGTGCTGAGCTCTGAAGGAAAGGATCAAGTCGGTGGAAAATAGGAGTAGTCAGCGCATCGCCGAGGAGTTTTGCGAAGCAGTACTATGTCGCCCAATGACCTAGAGCGCGACGATGCCGAAGGATAGAGCAAGACGACGATGAACTACACCAAAGGGCGAATCGCTGAGTTGATCGGTGATTCCAACTAATGTCGCCGAATGATCTGGTGCAACACGGATTTTTGAAAACTATAAATACCCATTGAGAGTTATAGCTTAGTATCAGATTTTTAGTATAGAAAAATTAATATAACTTTAGTACTTTTTATTTTTGCTCTGAGTTTGAGAGGGTTTTGGAAACTTGAAGAAGAAGAGGGTTTCATCTCCAAGGGTTTGGACTTGGGTCTCTTGGATTCTTCATTCCTGGCCTATAACAAGACTTAAATATTCATACCCACTGGAATGCAAGCTCATTTAGGTATAAATCCCTATCTCATGATGTGTAGCTAAAAACCCCAATTCTTGGGGTGTGATTTAGCGAATATGGGTTAAGATTGTTGTTGGGTCTTGCTTGCTGATAGATTAGATGTAGTTTAATGGTGATTTCATCTTGTAGATGTGGATGAATTTAACAAATTTGTAGTTGCAAATACAAGTTTATTTATGTGTTTTTGGCTTGCTCGAGAGAGATGTTGTGAAACCAAGACTACTAGATTGATGGCCTAAGGAGTGGGTCGACATGAGGTTCAGCTCGAGAGAGTGAACCCTAGTCCCATATACTAACACTCATCTTGAGAGAGTGAGTGGGGTAAGGCGTAGGCTGGTCTTCATGCGGCAAGTGGTTTTCCGAGAGGAACCCATTTGAAACGGGGTAAGTTGCTTGAGAGAGAATTTATTCCCACGTATATCTTAGCGTAGTCACTATTACTCTATAAATTCTCTATTGAAAGTATGTGCCCAAAAATTTAGATTAACCCGTATTCCGGTCACATCCCAAGAATCCCCTCTCTCGTAGATTTCTTTGTTATTTCTACTGTTTTTGCTATATGTAACACCCCGAAAATTCTATGACTTAAGTTAGAGCCTCACCTTATGAATAATGACTTAAAAATAGTTAAAATAATGTTTCTAAACATAAATTAATGTAATTGACTTGGTTTGGAAGACTAAAAGTCTAAACGTCAAGAAACGACCAAGACGTCCGGAAACTAGCGAAGAATTGTGTCCTAGTGTGTCCTTCGGTTTTGGGCAGGTTTGGGAGTGTTGTATGATATTTTAATCTTGTAAAAAGGTTTAAATTAGGTAAATATATATTTATAGGGTCAAAACGTTCGAATACGATTCCACGGGGCCACCCTAAGGGACCCCGAGGAGGACCCTAACCTTGACCAAGCAAGCTGCCAATGCAGCTTGCAAATTGCACTTGGAAGGAATAGCTGTGCGTCGCGCACTTGCTCCACCAAGGAGAAAAAAGTCAGTTCGCGACGCGGACTCTACTGTCTCGAAATTTAATTCCAAATATCTTCTGGGAACAGCTCCGCGTCGCGGACTTGTTCCGCGATGAAAATACAGAAATTTAGAAATCAATTTTTATTTCATTAAAGAGTCCAACTATGTGAGGGGTATTTAGGGTACTTTAGGGGACGTGTATATAATTCTTTTAAGTCAATTTACCTCACTTTTATCACTGAAACACAAAACCCCAAAGATCTAAACCTAAAGTTCCTCCTTCTCTCTACTCTCTCTCTCTCCTCAAGAACTCCATTGAAGAAGATTGGAGCTTCAAGAAGAATACCAACTCCCCAAGGTTTCAACTCAGATTTTCGTGGTTAATTCATCAACAAGGTATGGTTGCTTATTAATCTTGGGATTCCTTTCCCCAATAGGCCCCTTCAAGATGAATTTCAAAATCTTCAATTTCTAGGTTTCAATCCAAAAACGTGGGTCTTCTTTCTAAAGTGAAATTGATGTTATAAACTGACTTTGATTGATGTTATATGAACAATTATGGATGAATTTATGTTGTATTGATGGTTTCTTGAAGAATTCCCCATGAGACCCATGTTTCTCCTTCATTTCCAAATTCTAACCCTAGTTTGTGTTGGATATTAATTGAAGGCTATGAATTGAATGTGATGTTATGTAATTCAGGTTTGTATGATGATTCTACCCTTGGTTAGGTATAATTAGGGTTGAGTCTTTGAATGAAGCCTTGAAGGTTATGAAGGGAATATGTCAATTGCTTACATTGATGTTGATTATGTCATTACTTCATGAATTACCTTGTATTATGTATTGGTTATGAATTGCTTGGTAATTGAAGTATGAATGTCCCATGGAGGGCAAGAAGGTATGAAAGTTGGTTCTTCTTTGAACTCAAGTATGAAAGAGAAATTACTTAGATTGTAATGATGTTATATCTAATGTGTTGTTGTGGTGTTGATGACCTAGTTTCCTCATCCTTAACCCTCTACACTTGAATTAGCTATGAAGTATGCATGTATGATATGGTATGATTGCTATACGATTGAAATGTAGTTCTAATAATTATAATTAAATATAAGGTGAAAGGTTTACTCACTTGCTAAGTGTTTCTAAAGTGCAAGGATTGTTACTCACTTATGAACACATATGAGCTATTATGGTAAGATGTCTACATAAGAGTCTAGTAAAGGCTAATGTGAACTTATGTGATGACTAAAGATGATTACAAAAGGGAATTAGATGCTTAGCACCGAAAGGGCATGTAAAT
>JAJOOS010081429.1:0-10710 GCA_029582725.1 Solanum chiquidenum | reverse complement strand
AATACTTGGATATTTTAAGAAGAAGAAGAGTCGAAAACCTTAAAAAAAATATAGTTTAAAAGTGAGAGAAAACCCCGCTATTTATAGCTAACAAATAGTACTATGAATAGGTACTTATTGTGCCTGTGCCTTATCAGAAAAGTCACAACCCTTCAAAAAAGTCACTACTCATCGGAAAAGTCATAACCCTTTGAAATAGCCACAACTCATCAGATAGGACACAACTCTTTTGTAAAGTGTCAACCTTTGAAAAAGTCACAATCCTTTGGAAAAGTAACAACTCATCAGAAAAGTCACAATTTTTTTGTATAAAAAAGGTATCTACTTTTAATATAATATAATTAAATTAAATATATAAGATAAATTGAGTATTTTTAATTGAGGGTATTATAGTAATTCAACATTCATGTTTGAGAGTTCATGCTTTTAAGATAGTATAGAAGATAGATAGATAGATAAATATAGATAGATAGATTGGGTAAGGTGATTAATAGAGGGTAAGAGAGATAAGTAGTGTTGGTTAATGATTTAATGTCAAAAGTCATATTGTTAGATGCTTTTGAGTTTAGGATCCAATAGTCAATCTTGTCGTTGAAACACTTGCAAGACAATATTCAAAAATCAACAGAGGAAGTACAAGCTATCATACCCGCAAAGTTCACATTGCCATTCACATTGTCCCCACACTTCTCAGCTTGGAACTGTTGCAGCAGTTCCACAAATTGTTCATACTGTTCTCTTTGTTAGTTGAGGACCTGGTTCAACATGGTCTCCCCTATTCTCTTCACTTCCTATTGACATTACATTGGATGAAAAACCACATCAGCCATAAGACCTTTACCTTTATTAAACTTGAAATTCTGATTTTGATTATTCATGTATTTATTTTGTTTGATGGCATTTGAATTTTGATAAGTGGTTCCTTTTGGATATCCCTGTAATTTGTAGGACTTTTCCTTGGTATTTCCTAGTCTCTTACAATAGTCACACACCATACGAGGTATGTTGCCAGTGTAGGTGGTGAGTTAAGAGTAATTAGTCTTAAAGTTGTTGTTGCCTGCTGAAGAGTAATTATATTGTGGAGGCGTGGAAGTGCTTGCTACTGCTGAATTATTCACACTAAAAGAGGTTGACTCCACGACTCTTTTCCCTGAACTGCTTGCATTAAGAGATGCAGACTCCATGAACAATTGACCACTAGGCTTAATTTCTTGCTGATTTTTGTCCTGCGCCAATAATAAGAAAGTTTGTGCTAGGGATGGAAATGAATTCATCATGAGGATGTTACATCAAACTACAATGTAGACTTCATTTAAGTCCATAAGAAATTGAATTAGTCTCCTATCCTGCTCATCTTTAAACATACTTTCCTAAGCTCCACAAGTGCAATTGCAACTACATTGGACTCTAATATGCAGTGTACTCAATTCCTCCCATAGTCTCTTCATTCTAGTGTAGTAAGTTGTAATGTCTAATGTTCCTTGTGAGAGTTCATTGATCTCTTGTTGAACTTGATAAAGTTTTACTCCGTTAGTCTGATCATATCGATCATCCAATTATTTGCATAATTCGAATGAGTCATTCAAATATTTGATAACGCTTAACTACTCTTCATCCGATTCTAAGTGTAGGCGGTCACTAACAAGTATAAACCCAACTAAGAGTTGGGGTCGATCCCACAGGGAGTGATACAGTAAAGAATTCAATTAAGAAGTAAAATTGTGTCCTAATCATTTGTAGAGGTAGAAGTTTTGCAACATATATTAATGTAAATCTCAAAGTTTTGACAATCAATATCAAATGAGGGGATTCAGGTAACCAATTTATAACTACTAAAAATCGGGAGTAAACAAGTAGAGAAAGTTTCTTGGGAGTGTGATAAGTTGAATGCTAATCTTGCGTAATGGGTGATTACTAGTTACTTAAATATGTTGAATCTTGGTGGGTAGGCTAGGTTTTGAGTGCAATAAGACATTTCTCAATCAACTATTGCGATTCAAGTGAGTTCTTTCGAACCTCAATAGGCAAAACACAATCGAACAATCCATTACCTTAATCAATCCACTTTTTCAAGCTAGATTTGCAAGGTTGCAATCAAACCCACTTTCTCAAGCTAGATTCATAATCATGCAATCAATACAATCATAAACTAATAATTCGACTCTAACACCTCTTTCTCAAGTAAGTATCGAGTACTAAGCTAGAATTGCATTTACAACTATAATTCCTCAATTGAAACATGAAAAATCAATTGAACCCACTTCGAAACAACAATAAAATCGGTAACTAACAATACCCATTAGCTAATTAGACCATTCAACTACATAATCACACCCCCAAGAATGTGGGTTTTATCCAAACATATTAAAGAACAAGAAATTGTTACCAACGAAGTTTTCCATCAGGTTTGAGAACGATCCACAAGTCTTCAAAACCAGGAAATTAGGCTAAAAGTCTCACAATCTCTAGATCTCTACTCAAAAATGTAAAAGCAATGTTCTAGAAGGTAAAAACTCAAAAATTCAGAATGAACAATATGGTAACTCTCTCTATTCTTTTGAAAATTGCATTTATACGTTCCCAAAATTTCAGCACGGAGTCCACTCGGCGAAGTAAGTCGAGCTCGCCAAACTGGTCGGCGATACGCCGAGTGTTTCTCTTCTCACCTTTTTGGCGTGTCTTTTCACCAATTTGTTTTGTAACTTTCGGTGAGCTAGATTGGCATCACCGATCCATTCGGCGTGTCACCAAATTGCTCATTTGACCGCCAAGTTGGTTTTGTCCATGGGTTGGCATGCTGGAGCTTTAGGTGAGCTGAAGGTCCACTCGGCGGCTCGCCGAGTGGCTTTGGCCAGTACCAACTTTTCTTTCTTTCAACTTTTTCAGTTTTTTTGATCCTATTTGCCTCGTAATGTCGTTGTCTTACTCTTTTGCCTTAATTGCTGCATATTAACATTTTAACATCAGTTATGAGCATAAAATAAGCATTGAGGACACTAAATCCTTGAACATTACGCCGTAAATGAGTCAAAATCTCCATCTCATCAATATTCCACCCTGCCTACGATCTACAGAGCAAGTGAATTGATAATCCATAAGGTGACCATATCATCACACCTCTCCCATTGACGAAAATGTGAAGTCCTTAAATCGGGCCTCTTGCATTCCCCATTTATGAAGTCTAATTTGTTCTTAACTGAGAGGACTCTAAGAACACCTTTTTTTCGCAATCTATAACATACTCTATCAAAAGGAATTGGTACCAGTGATGCACCTAAATTATCTGAAAGATGCATACACAAGGGAGAAATAGTGTCCTCACCACCAACACCATTGTTACTCACAGGATTAACAGTCGATTGCGAACTAGTTTAAATCTCCATAGTAGATGTTATTTAAAAAAAATCAAACACACAAAATATGATTTGAACAAGATATTGGGAACATCAATAATAAAGAAGAGAAGAACATAAATTCGATACAAATACTGAATAATCATAAGTTTCTGAAATTATGGCGAAGAACAAATGAACTACTAATAGAAGAAGATGCACATAATCAATACGATCAAAATACCTCTAGCTCTGATACCATGTCAAGAGTACATCTCAAGGAAGCTAAGCATCATCCATGGATGTAATTTGTGAGAACGAGATTAGAGAGGAAGAGGAGAATTGCGGAAAATGTCTTAACTAATTTCCATTCATGAGTTCATTTGTATTTATACAAGAAAAAGATAAAATATTTTGCTAATTTATACAACTTGTATATTAATAGAATTCAGTCTAAGCTAACTAACTACCCTTACTAACTGATCTGACTAGTAAGTCTAACTAACTAATGGAATCATATTAACTAACTAGTATTATAATTAGCTAATCTTAATACCTTCGCTACAATTTGTTTTGTGGTGCTTGAATTTATGTTTCAAAATATTATCTTTTATCGTAGTGAGTGAATTACTATTTATTACCTTTACAATAGGCCAAGTAAAACTTTCCTATTTTATTTTTGTATACATAAAGGTTCATTCGTTCACACGAAATTTTAG
Organism: Solanum chiquidenum; assembly: GCA_029582725.1. Lineage (NCBI taxonomy): Eukaryota > Viridiplantae > Streptophyta > Magnoliopsida > Solanales > Solanaceae > Solanum > Solanum chiquidenum. Next base: position 6,659 of record JAJOOS010081429.1, on the reverse strand, counting down.
CTTATCTTGTGTCAAAATACATGGTATTTCTACTTATTTGACTTGTTTTGATAGTGCTTTTTTGTAACACCCCAAAAGTACCTAGCTCATATCAAACCATGAAGAGTGCAGAAGGATGCTGAAGTCTACAAAAAATTTTCTTTCATGGACGGCATTTACGGCCTGGTAAAAGGAAATACGGACCGTAGATGCCACTTGTAGTCCAAACTTCAAAAAGTTGAGAAATTGGTTTGAGATCCATGAAGTCAGGTTTACGAGCCATATAAAGTTTTACAGGACATAGACCTGGTCGTAGATCGAAGTTGAGAAAGTTGAAATTTGGTACTTGAACATGAAAAAGGGGTTCACGGTCATAGATCATTGTATTAAACCATGGGCCAACCCATAGATAGAAGTCATGAAACTCAGAAATTTCTGATTTCGATGGACTCCTTTTTACTGCTCATAGAATGTTCTATGGACATAGATGGGTCTCTTGGAATCAAAGTTTAGAAACCCAGGATATGGCCTCTATGTTTCAACAGAACATTTCACGGCTCATGGAATGTTCTACGGTCCGTAGATGGTCTCTGGCAGTTTTTAATGAGGATAATTTTGGAGTTTTCTCATTCTTTTAATCCCTATACTACGTCGTTTTGAACTATTCTAAGTGGGATTAAGTGATTCCTGTGACCCTAACCTCTCATTCTCTCCTAACTCTCGCAAATCAAGTTTATTCTCTCTCAAGTTTTCTCTTAAGACCAGAACAATGGATCCAAGCTTCAAGCCTCCCCTCTAAGATTCAATCTAGGATTTCCACTCAAGGTATGTGGGATTTCATCATGGGTATTCCTTTAACCATTGAGTCCAAAGAAAATCTCAATTCTCTAAGTTTATGATGTCTCCAAACCGAGGTTCCTAGGATCTTCATGGGTGCTTGATGAATTTCACTTCTTCTTCATGATTAGCCTTTGATTACACGATTTTAATTAAAATTTCATGATTCAATAGTATTTTCATGAACCCATAACGTACAAGTATTTTTATGATTTAGAATTAAGCTATTTTAAATGCATGTCTCATATTATCAGATTATCATGATTTAGATGCTTTCACATAAAATATATTTCAGATTATTTATAGTTCTCATGATTTATAAGCTAGTCGGGATTTATCACTTATTCGTATGATTTAGTATTATTAGATTATTACTGTTTTCATTTTATGTGCATATTTCCATGTGAGTTATACTTAACAACGAGCAACTTTAGGGATGAAGGATTCCAATCAGCGTCTGCGAACCTTTAGTAGAAATCCCTAAATTCCAAAACTAAGTGTCACCATAGGATTTATCTTTATAGACTTTAGCTTAGAGGATCCACATTAGCTTATTGCTCAGTTCAATTTTTCAAGAAATTGACTCATAGATATATGACAAATAAAAAAATCAATGCCAAAATCCTTCTCAATTGTTGGGAATTAAGTTTTGAAGTTATTTCTATAGAAAACACAGTACATAAAGGAAAAAGAACACTGATTATTATTGATGTATTTTTTTGTATGAAGCTACTGTACAATACCTCCTTTTATATGCTATTGACATGTTACAATATAAGAGAGTTCTACTTGAATTCTACTTGGTAAGTTAACTCCTACTAGTAGTACACAACAACACTTATAGTCCTAATTCAACTCATATATACATTATCCTAATGCTAACACAACTCTTCTCCTTATGCTAGTCTCCAAACTACCCCTCAAGCTAGTGAGAGGTGGATCAACCACTCCCAACTTGCTTCGAAAGGCTGCAAATTGTTGCTTTGTAAGTGCCTTGGTGTGTATATCATCTAGTTGATCTTGTGATCAAACAAAATGTGTTATGAGCTGTCCCATTGCCACCCTTTCTCAAACAAAATGATAGTCCATCTCTACATGTTTAGTCTTGGCATACAATACTTGATTCACAGCCATGTAAAGTGCACTAAGATTATCACAGAACAATATTGGAACTGTGGTAGGTGTGACACCAATATCTCTGAGAATGTAGGTGGTCCATGTAGTCTCAACTATAGTGGAGGCTAGTGCTCTATATTCAGCTTCAACACTTGACCTGGCAACTGTATGTTGTTTCTTTGATACCCATGAAATGCAGTTAGCTCCTAAGTTTATTGTATAACCTGTAGTTGATCTTTTTATTGAAGAACAACCTCCCAAATCTGCATCAGAGTATTCGTACAGCCTTAGAGGCGACTTTGCAATTATCGTAAGTCCAAGTTGAACTATCCCTCTAACAGATCTAAGAATCCTTTTTATAGCGTGAAAATGCTCACTGTTTGGATTCTGCATGAACTGACTTGTGAGATTCATTGCATGAGTTATATCTAGCCTAGTCAGTGTGAGATACTACACATTACCCACAATACTTCTATACACTAAGGCATCTGCAGAACTTCCTTAAGCTTTTTGTAGACCATGCTTTTGTGCAAGTGGTGTGTTTACTGCTCTAGCCATGGCCATATCAGTTTTCTTCAGAAATTCAGTTGCATATTTACTTTGATTTAGGTGAATGGCTCCATCAAAGTAAGTAACCTCAATCCCAAAAAAGAATTGAAGAGGACCAAGATCCTTCATTGCAAACTCCTTCCCAAGTGTAGTAATTATTTCTTGAATATGAACAAGAGAGCTTCATCTACATACATAAGAAGTTGGATAGTACCACTTTTACAATGAAGTACAAATAAGGATGAGTCTGCTCTACTACATTTGAACCCAAGGTGCAAAAGGAAGATGCTAAACATGTCAAATGCTTGAGACCATATAGTGCTTTCTTCAGAGAACAAACATGCCTTGGATACTGGGGATCAACAAAACTTGGAGGTCGTGCCATATAGACTTCTTCCCATAGATGCCCATGTAGAAAGGCATTTTTTTACATCAAGTTGTCTAATATGCCATTTTAGACTAACAACAATTTATAACACTACCTTTATAGTGGTAGCCTTAACTATAGGGATAAATGTTTCTTCAAAATCAACTCCCTCAAGCTGACAGTATCCCTTGGAAATCAACCTAGCTTTTTGTCCGTCTATAGAACCATCTAATTTTAGCTTGGTCTTGAATAACCATCTTGATCCAACCACATTCATGTCTATTGTTATAGGTACCAGTGGCCATGTTTGGTATCATGTAAGGAATCAAACTCTTCTTTCATAGCTGCATACCACTGTGGAGCCTTTAGTGCTTCATCCACAGTTGTTGGCTCAACAATTCCCACTAAAGCTATGTGAGGGGTTGTCACATTTTTTTCCTTCACTCTAGTCATCATGTGTTGTCCTTATGTAGTGAGAGAAGGTTGTGGTTCGGTAGTCGTGCTTGTAGATTCTGGATTCTGATTTATCTTTCATTAAACCAGCCTGACAGATCACCTTCCAAGTTTACACCTTGTACATTAGGCACTGAGATATTGTTAGGTTTCTGCACTTCCGTTGCATCCTGACTTTCTGGTGCATCTTTAGTTTTTTGGATCAGGAACATGATTATCACTTTCACCATATGAGATGTCTTCTGGATCATGAATACTATCTGGTAGTGCATCATCAGGCTCATCATGATGTGAATCTGCAATATCAATATTGGGTTTTTTTTTGGTAATACTTACCTTGTAGTTGAACCGCCATCTCTTGAAGAGTTATCCTGTATAGTGGAAATTGTTTTCAAGAAAAGTAGCTAGGTGAGTAGAGCTGTTTGGAGAGGATTGTGCAGGTTGCACATAGGGAAGCATATGCTCATCAAAGATTACATGTCTTGATATACACACCTTTTTTGTGGATGGTTGGTAGCACTTATAGCCTTTGTGTAAACTGTTGTAGCCAACAAACACACAAGGGTAAGTTTAAGGTGCAAACTTTATTTGAACCTTGAGGTGTGGATAACATCTACGTCCAAAAACTTCCAAACTATTATAATTTGGAGATGCTACATGAAGTTTGACAAAAGGTATGTCATTCTTTAGAACTGACGATGGTAGTCTGTTTATTAAGAATACAAAAGTGAGAAAAGCTTCAACCTACAAGAACAAAGGTAGTTTTACATGAAAGAGTAGAGTGAGCCTAGTTTCTACTATGTTCCTATGTTTTCTTTCAGAGTTTCCATTCTGTTCCAGAGTATTTGGACAGGATAATTGTCTTATAATTCCATAGTTTTCCAAGTGTTTAATGAATTCATTGTTGATGAACTCACCACCTCCATCACACTAAAAGATTTTAATTGATCTTGAAAGCTATATTTCAACCATTTTTTGAAACTTAAGGAAAATCTCAAGAAACTTAGACTTCCTTTTTATTGGATACAACCAGGTGTATCTAGTGTTATCATCCACAAACAATACATAATACTTCATGTGTTGAGAAGATTCAATAGGGGTTGGTCCCCAAAGATCACAATGAATTTTGAATAATGGTTCCTTCTCAATTTTATTTCTCATTGCAAAGGAAAGTTTACATCTTTTCCCTAGCTGGAAGCTAGTATAGATGATAGGCACTTTATTCCAACTCTTAACATCTATACGCTAATTTATATTCTAAAATTGTAAAGATTTTAAACTAGGATGACCTAATCTAGCATGCCAAGTGCAATATGTCTTCCTCCAGTCAGGGGTTGTTGTCAAAGCATAAATGTTGTTATCTTCCGGTGCATATAGTCCTCTTTTGTTAGTTCCTTTGGCCAGTTACTTCCCTAACTTCTTGTCCTTAATAATAAAATCAGATTCATCAAACTCAAGGGTGCAACAATTATCTTTTGCTAGCTTGCTAACATATAATAAATTCTTATTAATCTCGGGAACTAATAGTATCTCATTAACCTTCAGACCCGACCTTATTATATTCCCAATATGTGTAATGTTTAGATGTGATCCCTTACCAACATTTATCTTATTAGTTCCATTGTAACACCTCGGAAATTAATAGGCTAAACTAGAGCTTAACGTAAGGGTTAGAGTCATGGATGTAACTCCCCATACTTAAAATAGAGGATTTCGTATTAGAACGTCAAGGTACGACCCCTCAAGGACCAACCATAGGCCCTTGAGGAGGACCCTAAAAAGTGCCCAAAAGTAGTGACCAACGATAAGACCCACACCCCGTTGGTGGGTCCATGCCCTATGGGTGGACAGTCGTGGTTGAAACCCCAGGTTGCCAACTCCAGTAACCAAACCACGCTTGACCAAGAAGGTCCGTGGTTCCATCCATGGCCCATTAGTGTGGTCTCGTGGATGGTGACTTGGGAGCAGTTTTGGTGGTTAAGCTTAAGGGTATTTTGGGGTTTTCTGGTTTTAATTAATATTAAGTGGTGTTGTTTTAGACTAACTTAGACCCCCTATATAAGGATTTTAGACCACTAAATTAATTCATTCAACTCATTATTCCTAAAACACAAATCAATTCCCAAAACTTCATCCTCACAAAAAATTCTCTTTCTAGAACTAGAAGAAGAAGAAGAAGGAAGTTGGAGCTAGGGTTAAAGAATCAAGGGTCTTCACAACAAATTCATTGGGATTCAATGATAAGGTATGGTAGTTCTTCATCCATGGATAGCTTTCCTTCATGGAGTCCCTTCAAAATCCCAATTTCAAAGATAGAAATCCCCAAAAGCTAGGGTTTGATTCCAAAGTCATGGGTTCCTTACAAAAATGATTCTAATGATTGAATTACATTATATTATGTATGAATTTATTATTACTTATAGTTTTTATGTTGTAATCACCAAGAACCCATGAAATCCCCATATTTTCCAATTATGATCTTGTGATGTGGGTTTGTTGATGAAAGAAGAATGTTAGGGGATTATGCATGTAGTGATTGGGTTACTTGAATTATGTTGATATCCATGTATAATGTAGTGAATTCTAGATAAGTTGATTTGATATGAGCTTTGACCCTTGAAATGGCAAAATATGATATTATGCATGTTTTATGAAGTTTATGTATATGTTTTAAGAACACTATGAGAGTGAAATGTCTATGATTATGATCTAGATGTTGTTTTGTTGAAAGTGTAATCTCATATACACACTTATGCATGAATATGATATGATGTGAAAGGTTTTCTCACAATATGAATATTCTAAGGTTGAAAGGCTTTCTCACATATTGAATCTATATGTAGACATGGACGGTGAAATGTTATTCTCACGCATGATCTAATGAGCTATCTTAATGAATCAAGTTATGACTTAATATGTACTCCGTGGGAATTAATGTATAGCACCGAGTGGATATTGAATATGAGATGGAAGCTTATACACTAGTTGAGTCCGGCTTCCAATGGGATCCTTTTACACTAGTTAAGTTTGGGTTCCCAAAGTATGTCTCATGAGATGAAGACCTTTTACACTAGTTGAGTCTGGTTTTCTAGAAGCAATCTCCTTATCCTATAAACTATGTGCCTCCGTAGGTTATTTAGCTAGTGGATCCACCTAAGCTAAGAGTATGGTTCTACCTTAGGCAAGTATGACACCCCTTTTCGGTGTGGGTAACATCGGGGGATCATATATAGCTCACATGGTTTCATGTCGGTTAAGGTTTATTCCCACAACAATAACAACAAGAATATGAATTATGAACTATGGTTACTCAAGAAGCTTTTATATGGGTTTTCAAGGTCTTAAAGGTGTGATTATG
>JAJOOS010081426.1:0-19078 GCA_029582725.1 Solanum chiquidenum | reverse complement strand
AAAAAAAAACGTGAGGAAGTGGAGAGACGTGTGGGAGTGGGAGGTGTTGGTTGAGGTTTAAAAGCCCGATGTGAGGGAGTTCGGTGGGTGTTTTTAGTTAATTTGGAATATGTTGTATGTATGCTGCTACGTGAAATAAGGAATTCTGGTAGCATATAATAAGTTTTTTGGGTGGTTTTAGGTTTTAGGTGGTTTAGGTTAATGGCTTTTGGGTAGTCTAGGTTTTTAAATATATAATATAATATACTATGATATAATATAATATGCTATAACATAATATAACTATTTTTGAACAACTAAAAATATGAGAGATAATTTAAATAACTAATAAAAAAGAAAAAGAAAAATATAACATTAAGAAACACTAAATTTATTTAGATTAAAGGAATACAAATATTTTTTGTAAATTTCATTTCGCTTGACGAAATTAAATGTGACTTTATTTTTTTTTGCTTTCAAATCTTTTAAAGTAAAGTTAATAAAATAAGGTAAAATTCAAAATATTCAATTTACATTTTTATAAAATATTTAAGCTCTAAAAATGGTGTAAAACTTAAGTTCGGTCAAAAATTACGTGTCTACATACGTGTTAAAAATATGTTATTAAATTACATACTAATAAGTGATCATTAACTAACGAAATACTTAAATGTAAAATGATCTGCTTATTCGTAAACACATGGGGTAATGAAGCCATCTATACAGAATTTTCCAAATGGATGAGGAACTATGTAAGTGTGAAATCACTAAGTATTTAATAATATATTCATGTTATACTAAATTATATTACTTGAAATAACAATCACGTAGGTTGACGATGAATACTCAAGTATCCAACATTTGCAATTAGTGAAAGAAGTAGTACTTGGACCTGAATCTCAAGTACTGACAATGAATAAGTATTGTGTCAATGGTTTTAAGTTTCAAACTGAAGAAGTTTCTAGGAACAAGAAAACAAATAATAGCGGTGTCTACATTCAAGGTGATGTTGATGGTACTAGTCAAACTATTGAATATTATGGTGTCATTCAAGAGATTATTGAAGTGAGGTATTCAGGTCGGCCTAAAAAGAAGATTGTATTATTTCGGTGTGAGTGATTTGACCCATCACATAGAGGCACAAAGGTGGACCATAAACATAATATAATTGAAGTTAAGCACACCAGGAAATATAGATGTTATGATCCTTTTATTATTGCACAAAATGCTAAACAAGTGTACTACGCTTCATATCCATTGCGTAAAGACAAAGCTAATTAGTGGGTTGTTATAAAAAGTAAGCCTGTGAGAAGAATTGAAATTGACAATGTCTTAGATGTGGCGTATCAAAATGATGTTGCAATTGTTCAACAACAAGTTGATGTTGAATTGGAAACCACACTACAACATCCTCAACACATATTAAAAGAAGTATCTGATGATGAGATACTGAATGTTGAGGAAGAAATATCTGAGAATGAGAAAAATGAATCATTTGATGACGAAGAATGGGACGATAATGAAAATGAAACAACTGAGGAGGTAGAATGGGAGAATGATGGAATTGAAACAAGTGAGGAGCAATAATGTAGAATGAAAGCTAGCTAGTATATATATGAAAGTGTATTTTGCTAATTTTATTGAATTTATGATTTTTATATATATTATACATGTAAATTTGCATACAGATGTCATCAGGCGGTGACAGTGATAGACATCGCGAGCATCTTGGAGTTAGCCAGACTAAACAATCTAAAAAGAAGAAGTCTAGGAGACCCATATATCATGAGGATATTGCAGGATCTATTTCTTCTGCGCTAGAGCGCATCAACCATGATACTCATATACTTATTGTTCCGTTTGGTACGGCGGATCCTCGACAATATTATCCTAATTACCGTCGACCAGTATGTGCTTCCTCTACTTCACAGGCAGTGCCTTCAGTACACTACGAGGACCTACCTTTACATGCTATTCATCGAGGACGACCCTTATTGGAAGGTACTCCATCTCCCACAGGTGCATCTTCTCAGTTATCAACCATGAGGATTAGAGATTCTAGTAGCGAGTAGTCAGATGCTATGGCCGGTACGCGTCCATTGACTCAGTGTTATGTGCATCCTGATGTATCACCCTCATCTACAACTACACCTAGTGCTACTCCAGATGAGATGCTTCCTCTAGTTCCTTTACAGAAGGACATACTTGGTAGAGTCATGATTGAGCTGGATGGATCATCGTAAGTTTCTTTTGTTATCTATTTGTTAGTTTATTTTATTTATTTCTTATACTTTAATGTATTATTCATGAACTAATATATTTATTATGTTTTTTGCAGGTGGCATCCAGCAAAGGATGTTGCCCGGGCTTTAAAAGACTGTGTTAGGAGACTATATACACATGCTTATCACTCTTGGGGTGAGATCCCAAACAGTATACGCCAGACGATGTTTAATAACTTTAAGGTATATATTTTTTAGTTAAGTTTAGTGTACTTTACTTTTTTTCACTATCGATCTAATTAACGTTATTCAATTTTTTTATTCAGACTATGTGTACTTGGGAGCCGAGGCACAATCATGTCCTTTCGACCAAATTTGAGAGGAAGGCATCTGCCAGACTGTCTGCCTGGCTAAAGAAAGTTCGGGATAGTGATGAACGTCCGGATTGGATGTTGCCGCATATTTTTGATGATCTGGGTTGGTATTGGAACACAAACAAGTTTAAGGCAATATCAGACCAAGCCAAAAAGGCAAGAGGCAGTCTTAAGGGTGGCTCGTTGCACACCGGAGGTGCAAAGTCTGTTGGAACAATTGCAAGAGAGATGATAATTAGTTCTAATTCAAACTTTTAATAAATAATTAGTTGATTCATATATATCGTTATAAAAATCAGTTTTTTATTTATAGGAAAAAGAATTGGGACGCACTGCCATTTCACCGGAGGTTTTCAAGAAGACTCATGTCAGGAAGAAAGAAAATGAGTCGGATCCGAATGTGTGGGTAGAGGAAAGAGCCGAACAAACTTTTGTAAGTTATTTAATATGAATAATATATATTAATCGTGAATATATTTATGATATGTATATATATTGATGTCAATTTTTATATTTAATATGCATAATGAGTTTCAATATTACGTCGCTGAGAATCTAACTAGTTCGGTCGTAGTGACACCTGTACTTTCCACCCAGATCTGGAAAGAAAAAGTCGTAGGGGGGACACACAAGGGTATAGTCTATGGTCTAGGCTCTCGAAACAATGTAAGACGACTCCAGTCAGGCTTATAAGGAATTTGATCATCAAGTCAAGCCGAGGCACTTGACGGTGTTCAGATTGCATCTATGTCCGATCAAATAGCTAAACTTACAGCGGCACTGGTAGAGTCGAAGCGGAGAAGAGTAGCTGAACAAGAAAGCATGAGTAGGACCGTTCAGCAAATCCAAAAACAAGTGATGAACCTCGCTCGTGAAACTACTACTTCGGCTCCCGAGGAAAGTGACGACTACAGGATTGATAGTGAGGATGATTATGTAGGACCCACTCCCTAGTTTACATCGGTGAACTTTTATGAATTTTTTATAATTTTGAACCAAATTTTGAAAGACTTTATAAGTCTTTAAATTTTGATTTAGATACTTTCGAATGTTATTTTAAGTTTCTTGTTTTATGTTTTGTGTAGATTGTTTATAATTGTGTGTTTGATTGGGCTGAATAGTATAGATCAATTGAATTGAATTGAATTGCAGGTGGGCAGCAGATACTGATAAAAAATTATAGAAAAAGCGACGGACAACATGGTTTTGTCCGTCGCTTTTCTAGGTTTTAATTTTTTTTAAAACCCAGAAAAGCGACGGACAGGGTCTTTTTGTCTGTCGCTTTTCTGGATTTGCATAAAAAATAATTTCCAGAATAGCGACGGACAAGGTCCTTTTGTCCGTCGCTTTTCTGGAATTTTCAAAAATCAAATTTCTTCAAAAGTGACGGACTGCGTTGCCTTTTAGAAATTAAAAAAAATAAATTAAAATATAGCGACGGAGTCTGTCGCTTTTTTTAAAAAAATTCAAAAATGCGACGCAGTCCATTGCTTTTGGAAAAGCGACGGACTGCGACGCTTTTGTCCGTCTCTTTTTGGCAGTTTTTTAGTAGTGATCTGATATGAATGTCAGTCCTTCACCATTTTGAAGTTCAAGTGAATGTTGCAAATGTTGCATGAACCATGTCCAAGTCCTCTTAGTCTCTTTATCTACCCCAACCCAAGCTAGAGGGTAGAAAGAGTTATTACTTGCTTGACCAACAACACACAATACCTGTCCCTTAGCTTTTCCTTTAAGGAATGTACCATCTAACCCAATAAGTGGTCTTAACCCAGTCTTAAAACCAAGCTTCATTGCCTTGAAGCATATATACATCCTAAGAAATTTTCTCTTACCATTAGATAGTGCCTCTTTAGACAAATCTATCACAATGTCAGACCCTGAATTATAACTTCTAAATTCAGTAGCATAACCCTCTAATTTATTGTAAGAGTCTACAAAGCTACCTTCTAGACTCTCTAGTATCTCCTTTTTGAATCTCTTGCACTTTGCTTCCCTTACATTTAGCTCAAACACTCTATGTAAGTCATCCTTCATTTCTTTGACCTTGTACTTGGGGTCACTTTGCAATTTGTCCTTAAAATACAAAGCTATTGTTGAGTAATCCACTAAAGAATTATCATGTGCTTTTCCACACTCTCTATGATCTACAAGTGTTTTGACACTAACACCAGGATTGGCCACATCCCAAGAAATAAGAAGTAAAAATGGACAACCTTCAGCAGGACATGTATACCTCAATCTTTTTTTTTTCACTCTTCACCACAACTAGTTCTACCTTCTTAGCTAGAGCATAAAGTTAAGAAAACTGTTTTGCTTCAGCTATGTCCTTGAAGGACATACCCTTAACAATATCCTTATAATCTTGCAAACTATGAGTTATATTCCTCTATTTTTTGTAACTAAATTTTCTAATTCATATGTATCATAATCTCAACAACTAAACACCATTCCATTATTACTTCCACTTCCACTTTCACTTTCACTATAGCCAGTGCCTTCATTAACAATTGGTGAAAGTAGAAATGATCCATCATGCATGACAATAATTCACAGTCCTCAGTAGCAAACAAGTGAATATATTTATAATCAGTAGAGATAATAGATGTTAAGGTCCTAACTCCCTCATCACCTATTATTTCAAAATATTTCCTAGTTGGAGCAAGTACAATAAGTTCTTGCACACCAACAAAACCTAACTTATTTGTGTACTCCTTCACTAAGTCAATAAAAGATATAAGATCAGGATCATACCCTTTCCTATTATGAATCCATCCTTTGCCATAATGTGGTTTTGGACTGGTTAGCCACTCACCACCATGATGAAAGTGTATGGTAACTTCAACCATGTTAATGATCTACAAAGAGTTAGTAAATAACATAAGTAAGTAACAATAGGAAATAAGTAAGTTACAATAGAAAATAAGGCAGTGACATAGTTAGTAGTCACCTTAGGATTCAAGTAAGTTAGTTAGTAAATAAGTCACATTTAGTAAGGCAGTTAAGTAAGTCAGTCACATCAGTAAGCATAAGGCAGTCACATTGTTAGTAAATAAGTCACATTTAGTAGGTCAGTTAAGTAAGTCAGTCACATCAGTAAGCATAAGGCAGTCACATTGTTAGTAAATAAGTCACATTTAGTAGGTCAGTTAAGTAAGTCAGTCACATTAGTATAAGTCAGTTAAGTAAGTCAGTCACAAGTGTAAGCATAAGCCAGTCACATTGTTAGTAAATAACACAAGTAACTTACAATAGGAAATAAGTACATATTAGGTCACATTAGTAAGCATAAGGCATTGACATAATTAGTAGTCACATTAGGATTAAAGTAAGTTAATTAGTCATTAAGTCATATTGAGTAAGTCATATAAGTAAGTCAGTCAGTCACAAATGTAAGCATAATATAGTAAGTCAGTTACATTAGGAATTAGTTACTAAGTCACAGTAACACAGTAAGTTAGTAATCACATTAGTTAGTTATTAAGTCAATTAGGAATTAATTAGTAAGTCACCGTAACATAGTAAGTTAGTAAAGCACATTAGTTAGTTATTAAGTCAATTAGGAATTAGTTAGTAAGTCACAGTAACATAGTAAGTTTGTAAGTCACAGTTAGTAAGTCAAAGTCACATAGAAAGTTAGTAAGTCACAGTCACATAGTAAGTTAGTAAGTCACAGTTAGTAATTAACAAGGTCCCAATTAACAATTAAACAAGTGGTCCACAGTTAGTAATTAACAATTAAATAAGTGGTCCATAGTTAGTAATTAACAATTAAATAAGTGGTCCATATTTAGTAATTAACAATTAAACAAGTGGTCCTACAGTTAGAATGAAATTAATAACAACAACCAATTATTTCTTATGGACCTACAACATAAAGGCATGACGACAAAGTAATGAAATAAAGTAGACATGAAGACAAAGTAATGAAATAAAGTTAGGGGAATCTGAAACTAAAGGAACAGAAAATGGCATTACCAAACCAACAAATCTAAATACAACCAAAAAAATATTTCTTTAACAAAAAGTTGCACGAAAGCCTAACAAACATCATAAAAATACTCTAAAGTGAAACCTAGAAAACGAACTTCATTTTTCGGATAAGTGAAACCCTAGAAAGTGAACTTCATTTTCACTCTAAAAAGCATATTCTACACAATAACTAAAGAACTGAAAAGCAAAACGCAACAACACATTTCTTTACTACTTATGAATGCAAATTGAAAATAAATAAATATATGTGAGATACGAAAGTAACTTAGGATATTTGGGTACCTTTGACCGGATCTCAGTGATATGACGAACACACGATGCATCGACGAACACGCAGCGGAATCGACCAAGAAAAACTATGAAATCAACGAACTTTACACTGATGAAGGCTAGGGTTTGTGAGATACGAAAGTGACTTGAAATATTTGGGTCTTTTAATTTTAACTTAGGATATTTTAGAGGGAATCGGGAGGGTATTGAGTTTATGGGGCGGGTTATTAGTTTATGGGTTAAAAGCAATGGTCAAACGAGTAGTTACTTAGAATTTAGACATGTGTATACAATGAGGAGGCCGTTAGTGAGAGGGGCATGTGTTTACCGATAATTGGACGGCAGGGGCTGAGATGGAGGCAAAGTATAACGAAGGGCATAGTTATACCATTTAATAAAGTTCGGGGATAAATTTATCTTTTTTCCCAATTTTAAATGATTACAAATGTCCCCGCTTCAAGACTCGTATAAATTTGCACTTATTGGAGACAAGTCTCGAAGTACTAGCGAACTTATCAAATTAAAAAAAGAAAATGACAATCATGTCTTTTCATACATTAATTGTGCAATTGGCTTCGAAAATTCCACATGTCATGAACAGGGATAGATGACCACATGCATATATTCCCAAGGTTTTCAAAACATGTATATACATTTTATATATATATATATATATATATATATATTTAAATAATAATAATAATAAAAAGTCGATACATGCTGCGTGGAATTCAAATTTACGTAATGGGGCCCACAAAATTCCTTTGTTTTATTTTTTTGACTTTAAGAATCATTACCTTGCATGCGCTTTTGTAGTTTAGTTTGGAATAGTTTACCTTTCCTTCTTGAACAAGAACACCAAAATAGCCTCAATCTAGTAGTAATCCACCGCCTCACAGTTATCACTTACTATTAGAAGAATAAATCTTCTCAATTTGAATTTGTTTTGGAGATGGAAAAGTCCCCTCACACAACTCTATAAAAGGGTGTCTTTTTCTTCATTTGTGACTTGTGAGCATCAACTTTGCTCCACTGGTAAGTCGCTTGGGACATCCTTTCGACATGCAATTATTTATTTCTTTATTTGTTTTTGTCTTGTCTCCCCCTCCCCCCTCCCCCCTTTTTTTTTTATAAATCCAAGGACACAATATTTATTTTGTGGACGCTCCATGACGGTGAGTTTTATCACAACGTAAGAATTTAGTCTTGAGGTGTGAAGGGATGGATACGCATCCCCTTCCTAAGAAAGGTAATTTTATGGTATTCTTAAGGAGAAAAGAGGATGGATACGCATTCCTGCTCTTAGAAAGGCAATTCTATGGTATTTTTAAGGCGAAAAGAGGATGGATATGCATCCCGCCGTAAGAAAGGTCATTTAGAGGTATTCTTAAGGCGAAAAAGGGATGGATACGCATCCCCGCCCTAAAAAAGGTAACTTTATGGTATTCTTAAGGTGAAAAGAGGATGGATACCCATCTCCGCCCTAATAAAGGTAACTTTATGATATTCTTAAGGTAAAAGGAGGATGGATACACATCTTCGCCCAAAGAAAGGTAACTTTATGGTATTCTTAAGGCAAAAAGAGGATGGATACACATCCCCGCCCTAAGAAAGGTAACTTATGGTATTCTTAAGGCGAAAAGACGATGAATACGCATCCCCGTCTTAAGAAAGGTAATCTAGAGGTCAAAACTTGAAAACTTCAACTTTCAAACTTGATTAATTTGAAGGCTTCAACTTATAATATTGATTGATTTGAAGACTACAAGTTTCAAACTTGATTGATTTGAGACTTCATCTTGCTGACTTGAAGAATTTGAAGACTTCAACTTAAAATTTAATTGATTTGAGACTTTAAATTTCAGACTTGAAGACTTAAAGAATTTGAAGACTTTAACTTGAAAATTTAATTGATTTGAGACTTTAACTTGCAGACTTGAATACTTCAACTTGCAGACCTTAAGAATTTGAAAACCTCAACTTGTAGACTTGAAGAATTGGAAGACTTCAACTTGCAAACATGATTGATTTGAAGACCTCAACTTCTAGCGTAACAACCCGTATCTGAAACAAACCAAAATTGCAGATTTTAAGAAGTTGCAGGTGTAACCCACGGACCATAAGGTGATCCACGGCCCGTACTGGTGGTCTGTGGTTTGCCACAGCAGCCCCTCCTCAGAACCAGCCCAGGAAATCTACTAAGTGTTGACCCACGACTAGACCCACGGACCGTGGTCCGTGCCCGTTGATCGATGCCCCAAATACCCAGCTTCAGTCACGATTGATGGATGACCTGCACGGACCGTCAGTCGATCAACAGTTAGTCGGTTCCGTCCGTCGGTGACCCCAACAACAGTTAAGTCGGGGGTCTTTTGGTCTTTTCCTATATCATTTAACCCCTAAACTGCGTCGAATAGACTCTAAATCATGAGGTTTTAGTCAGTTTAACCTAGAAACATAACTAGAACTTACCTAAGTCAATCCATTAATCAAAACTTAGAGAAATTAGAGCTTGAGAGGAGAAAAGAGGTCAAAACCCCTAATTCAAGAACACAACAAGATTCCATGCGTTCCTGCCCCGAAATCAAAAGATTTCTCCATGGAATTCGTCACCAGGTATGTGGGATTTCACTAGTGGGTTCCTTTCGTCCACTAGGTCCCTAGATTTCAGTCAGATTCTTGATTCCCTTATCATAACTAGACCTTGGGTTTCTAGAACTTCAACAGATTATTATGAATTAGTTATCTACATGTTCCAAATCAGATTATCATGTTATTACGTCGTTTCTTGCATGAATTTCAGAACCCTAGCTATGTATTTCTTTAGTTCATGAATTACACTTGCTCGGCCAGATATTTCAGTTATTTTAGACATACATGCTTCAGTTTTTGAATGTGTATGATCAGTTTATTAATGTTGCATTTTCAGTTTGCATGTCAGTTTTGAGCTATCCAGTATATTACAAGTAATTCAGTCATAATGTGTTAATCACTTAATCTATTGGGAGTAGCATAATGCCGAGTTGGACTAGGGTCAGTCACCCATATAGTCCCACGAGCCACATAGGTTGTAAGTCCCCTTTGTGGGCATCATTTTAGTGATCACGCCAGCATGCCTCTATACCCTTGGCTGGGTATATTGGGTCCTCTCGATGGGGCGTATACATCGTACTCCACATTTAGCTCATGTGGTTTTATTATCAGTTATTAGGAGCTCCTATATTTCAGTCAGACTCCATTGCATTGACCACATTTCAGTACAGTCAGCATTCAATTGACCACATTTCAGTACAGTCAACATTTAATTTCAACATGTTAAATTGGTCAATGCATTCAGTTAGCTCATTATTCAGTATCTATATCATGTTCAAATTACGCTCTTGCTGTAATGCTTGTTCAGTCATATGTTTATTTCAGCTTTACTCTATCCTACATGATCAGTACCTTTGAAGTACTGATGCATACATTGCAATACATCTTCTCGTGATGTAGGTTCAGGTCCTCAATAGTTAGATCACACATAGATCGATTACTTATCTTCAGCTCAACATCATCAGTGGTAAGTCCTCATTCTTCAAGGACTAGTGACATGTTTATCTTTATCACTTTTAGCTTTAGTTTCAGTTTTGATAGATCTAGTTGGGGCATGTCCCAACATTTCTAGTCAGTTTAGAGGCTTATTTCAGACATAGTTTCAGCTTTAATCTTAGATTTTGACTTTTATCTTGTATTCAAACTCTCAGCTTTCTTATATTCAGACAACATACGGGTATTCCCCATCATTATTAGTATATCTTATGATTTAGCTTCCGCATAGTTATGTTATTATACAGTTCATTCTTAGTATGCTCTCATTATACTAGCAGGGTTAGCTTGGGGTCACTTGTGATCCTAGGTCTCGTGTCTGCGTCTCGGGGTTAGCTCGGGGCGTGACAAACTTGGTATTAGAGCCCTAGGTTTAAGTGTCCTAGGATGTTTGAAAAACTGCACTAGGTAGAGTCCTTTTCATGGGTGTGTAGTGCGCACCACATCTAATGAGAGGGAGGCTACAAAATGTTTTAGAAAAAATCTTCATTTTGTTGTTACTCTTATCGTGTGTAAGGTATGATCTAATTCCATTCTAACTCAATGTTCTACGTTTCAGTGATCATGCCTTCTCGTAGAGCTAACGTAAGGAATACGAATACCAGGAATGCAAAAATAGCTTCTCAAGTCCCAGATCAAGAAGTTTCGAATGAAGAATTTAGAAATGCCATTCAGATGTTGGCTCAGAGCGTGGCCAATAAGAAGAATCAGCGGGTTTTAGTCTCGGCAGGTACTAATGTGGGGTCAGCTGCAGCCAGAGTGCGAAATTTTGTTAGAATGAATCTGCCAGAGTTCTTATGCTCACGGATTGGTGAGGATCACCAGAACTTCGTTGATGAGGTCAAGAAGATCTTTGAAGTGATGCAGGTAACTGGGAATGATCGGGTTGAGTTAACATCTTATCAACTTAAGGATGTAGAACATATCTGGGATACTCAGTGGAAGGAGAACAGAGGTACAAATGCAACTCCTATCACTTGGGATTGTTTTAGTGAGACTTTTCTAGATAGGTTTTTCCCAAGGGAGTTGAGAGAAGCAAAAGATCAGGAGTTCATGAATTTGAGACATGGATCTATGACTGTCCAAGATTATGGGCTCAAGTTCACCTAATTCTCCAAGTATGCTCCTCAAATGGTTGTTGATTCCAAGGCCCGGATGAATAAGTTTCTTTATGGAGTGTCAGATTTGGTGAAGACAAAGTGCAGAAATGCTATATTGCTGGAAGATATGAGCATCTCTAGGCTCATGAATCATGCGCAGCAGGTTGAGGGTGATAAGCTTAGGGAACATGCTAAGGAGAGTAAGAAAGCTAGGACAGACAACTATGACTACTCTCAACAGAAGTTGGGTGGTGGAAATCACTCACAGTTTCAGCAGAAGTCTTCGACTCCAGTACCATCATCAGCTAGTGTTCAATCCTCCAAGTTCAGACAAGATTAAAAAGGTAGGGAATCAGGCTATAAGGCTCAGGGAAGTGTTTCAGGCACCAGAACCAACCCAACTTGCCCGTAATATAGTAAGAACCATCCGAGCGAGTGTCTTATAGGAAAAGAAAGATGCGTTGGGTGTGGTGATTCTGGTCACAGGTTGAAGGATTGTCCTTCTAGATAGGGTCAATGAGGTAATAATGTTAGAGCTTAGTCCACAACTTGATCAACACCAATCGGTCGCCCGACTCAGCAGGGTAACACATCTGGTACATGTGGCAGACAACGCCAAAATTGGTTGTATGCTCTCCAAGCTCACCAGGATCAGGAAGATTCTCCTGATGTAGTAACTGGTACGTTATGAATCTTTAATCTTGATGTTTATGTGTTGTTAGATCCAGGGTACTTTGTCTTTTGTAACTCCTTATATAGCGGTCAAGTTCAGTGTTAGCCCAAAAACACTCTCAGAACCTTTCTCAGTCTCTACTCCAGTCGGTGATCTAGTTATGGCTACACGGGTATATAGAAATTGCCCTGTGATAGTGTCTCAGAAAGTCACCTCAGCAGATCTTGTAGAGTTAGCAATGGTAGATTTCGATATCATTCTAGGCATGGATTGGTTACATTCCTATTATGCCTCAGTCGATTGTAGAACTAGGATTGTTCGTTTTCAGTTTCCAGATGAACCAATCTTAGAATGGAAGGGTAGTAGCTTAGCGCCTATGAGTCGATTCATTTCATACCTTAAGCAGAAAGATGATCTCTAAGGGTTATCTCTACCATCTAGTTCGGGTTAAGGATTCAAGCTTTGAAACCCCAACTCTTGAGTCAGTTCCAGTAGTTAGTGAGTTTCCAGAAGTGTTTCCAAAAATCTTCCCAGAGTTCCTCCCGAAAGTGAAATCGACTTTGGAATTGATCTCATCCCAGATACCCAGCCTATCTCTATTCCTCCTTACATAATGGCTCCAACAGAGCTTAAGGAATTGAAAGAGCTGGTGAAAGACCTTCTAGATAAGGGTTTCATCTGACCTAGTATTTCACCATGGGGTGCACCAGTGTTGTTCGTAAAGGAGAAAGATGGTTCTCTCAGAATGTGCACTGACTATAGGCATTTGAACAAGGTCACAATCAAGTATAAGTATCCCATCCCTAGAATTGATGATTTGTTTGATCAACTTCAGGGTGCTAGTCATTTCTCAAAGATGGACCTGAGATCCGGTTATCATCAACTTAAGGTTAGAGATAGTGACATTCCAAAGACAGCCTTCAAAACTCGATATGGTCATTATGAATTCATAGTAATGTCATTTGGAATAACCAATGCTCCGGCAACTTTCATGGATATGATGAACAGAGTGTTCAAGCAGTACTTGGACTTATTCGTTATCATCTTTATTGATGATATCCTCTTTTATTCTAGGAATGAGGAAGAACATGCGAGTCATTTTAGGGTTGTTGTGCAAACTATCAAAGTTCGTTAGTTATTTGCTAAATTTAGTAAATGTGATTTTTGGTTGCAGTCAGTTGCTTTCCTTTGACAATTTGTCTAGTGAAGGGACCCATGGATTCTCAGAAAAGAGACTCAGTAAAACAATGGCCCAGACCTACCTCTCCTACAGATATCAGAAGTTTCTTGGGTCTAGCAGGTTATTACAGAGGTTCATGGAAGGATTCTCATCCATAGCCTCTCCATTGACTAAGTTGACTCAGAAGAAAGTCATGTTTCAATGGTCAGATGATTATGAGAAAAGCTTTGCAGAATTCAAAACTACGTTGACTACAATTCTTATTTTGACTCTACAGTGGGGTCAGATAGGTATATTATATATTGTGATGCTTCTAGAATCAGCCTAGGTTGTGTGTTGATGTAGCGAGGTAAGGTTATAGCTTATGCTTCTAGATAGCTAAAGGTGCATGAGAAGAACTATCCGACTCATGACCTCGAGCTTGTAGTAGTGGTGTTTACACTAAAGATTTAAAGACATTACTTGTATGGTGTTCACAGACCATAAGAGCCTTCAATATGTGTTCACCCAGAAAGAGTTGAATCTTCGTCATATGAGATGGCTAGAGTTCCTCAAAGATTATGATATGAGTGTGCATTACCATCCTGGTAAGGCCAATGTAGTAGCAAATGCTCTTAGCAAACTATCTATGGGTAGTGTAGCACATGTTGAGGAATAAATAAAGGAGCTAGCAAAGGATGTTCACAGACTTGCTCGCATCATATCAAATGGTGGTGTAACGGTTCAGAATGGGGTAGAATCTTCTTTGGTAGTGGAAGTTAAGGAAAAGCAAGACATTGATCTGATATTGCTTGAGCTAAAGGGTGCAATCCACTAGTAGAGGGTGGAGGTTTTCTCCAAAGGGGAAAAAGGTGTGCTTCGCTATCAGGGTCGATTATGTGTTCCTAAGGTGGGTGAGTTGAGACAACAGATTCTTGCAGAAGCCCATAACTCCATATATTCAATTAATCCAGGCGCCACTAAGATGTACAGTGATATGTGGGATGTCTATTGGTGGAATGGTATGAAAAGAGATATAGCGGATTTAGTGGCTAAGTGCCCTAATTGCCAGCAAGTCAAGGTAGTACATCAGAAAGCTAGGGGTATGATTGAAGAGATTGACATTCCTACTTAGAAATGGGAAGTGATCAACATGGACTTCATCACAGGTTTACCTCTTACTCGCAGATAGCATGACTCCATTTGAGTGATAGTTGATAGAGTTACTAAGTTTTCACGCTTTTTGATGGTCAAGACTACAGATTCGGCGGAGGAGTACTCCAAGCTTTACATCAATTAGATTGTGAGGTTGCATGGGGTTCCTTTGTCTATCATCTCAGATAGAGGTCCTCAGTTTACCTCATATTTATGGAAGTATAAGCAACCATGAAAGCCAAGTATCCTCACATCTTTCCTTCCGATTCCACTCCAGCTTGAGGTAATAGTTCCTCTTCAGTTTTGCAGTCATTCATGCACATATTCAGTCTTAGTATCATGTTCCATCAGTTTGTTCTTGCATTTTCAGCAAATTTGGATGTCCTAGGAACTCAGTTCAGTTAGAAATTTAGTTTTCAGTGTTTAGAGGTAGGGTTGCAATGCCTTCCCTCCATTTTAGTTAGTTTAGACTTCGTTGGAGGATGAATGTTCCAAAGGGGGAGATAATGTAACACCCCGTATCCAAAACAGACCAAAAATGCAGATTTCAAGAAATTGCTGGTCCAATCCACGGTTGCCACCCATGGACCATAAGGTGATCCACGGCCCGTGCTGGTGGTCTGTGGTTTGCCACTGCAGCCCCTCCTCAGAACCAGCCCAGGGAATCGACTAAGTGTTGACCCACGACCAGACCCACGGACCGTAGGTCAGACCACAAACCGTGGTCCGTGCCCGTTGATCGATGCCCCAAATACCTAGCTTCAGTCACGATTCATGGATGACCTGCATGAACCGTCAGTCAATCAACAGTTAGTCGGTTCCGTCCGTCGGTGACCCCAACAACAGTTAAGTTGGGGTCTTTTGGTCTTTTCCTATATCATTTAACCCCTAAACTGCGTCGAATAGACTCTAAATCATGAGGTTTTAGTCAGTTTAACCTAGAAACATAACTAGAACTTACCTAAGTCAATCCATTAATCAAAACTTAGAGAAATTAGAGCTTGAGAGGAAAAAAGAGGTCAAAACCCCTAATTCAAGAACACAACAAGATTCCATGCGTTCCTGCTCCGAAATCAAAAGATTTCTCCATGGAATTCATCACCAGGTATGTGGGATTTCACTAGTGGGTTCCTTTCGTCCACTAGGTACCTAGATTTCAGTCAGATTCTTGATTCCCTTATCATAACTAGACCTTGGGTTTCTAGGACTTCAACAGATTATTATGAATTAGTTATCTACATGTTCCAAATAAGATTATCATGTTATTACGTCGTTTCTTGCATGAATTTCAGAACCCTAGCTATGTATTTCCTTAGTTCATGAATTACACTTGCTAGGCTAGATATTTCAGTTATTTTAGATATACATGCTTCAGTTTTTGAATGTGTCATTATCAGTTTATTAATGTTGCATTCTCAGTTTGCATGTCAGTTTTGAGCTATCCAGTATATTACAAGTAATTCAATCATAATGTGTTAATCACTTAATCTATTGGGAGTAGCATAATACCGAGTTGGACTAGGGTCAGTCACCCATATAGTCCCAGAACTACGAGCCACATAGGTTGTAAGTCCCCTCTGTGGGCATCATTTTAGTGATCACGCTAGCATGGCTCTATACCCTTGGCTGGGTATATTAGGTCCTCTCGATGGGGCGTATACATCGTACTCCACATTTAGCTCATGTGGTTTTATTATCAGTTATTAGTAGCTCCTATATTTCAGTCAGACTCCATTGCATTAACCACATTTCAGTACAGTCAACATTCAATTTCAACATGTTAAATTGGTCAATGCATTCAGTTAGCTCATTATTCAATATCTATATCATGTTCAATTATATGTTTATTTTAGCTTTACTCTATCCTGCATGCTCTATACCTTTCAAGTACTGACGCATACATTGCGCTACATCTTCTTGTGATGTATGTTCAGTTCCTCATCAGTTAGATCACGCATAGATCGATTCTCGATCTTCAGCTCAACATTATCAATGGTGAGTCCTCATTCTTCGAGGACTAGTGACATATTTATATTTATCACTTTTAGCTTCAGTTTCAGTTTTGCTAGATCTAGTTGCGGCATGTCCCAACATTTTTATTCAGTTTAGAGGCTTATTTCAGACATAGTTAGTTTCAGCTTTAGTCTTAGAGTTGACTTTTATCTTGTATTCCAACTCTTGGCTTTCTTATATTCAGACAGTATATGGGTATTCCCCATCATTTTTAGTATATCTTATGATTTAGATTCCGCACAATTATGTTATTATTCAGTTCATTCTTATTATGCTCACGTCATGCCAGCATGGTTAGCTTGGGGTCACGTGTGATCCTAGCTCCCGTGTCCTCGTCTCGGGGGTAGCTTGAGGTGTGACATCTAGACTTGGAGATTTTTAAATTTTGAAGACTTCAACTTGCAGACTTGAAAAATTTGAAGACTTCAACTTGCAAACTTGATTGATTTGAAAACCTTAACTTCTAGACTTGGAGATTTTTATATTTTGAGGACTTCAACTTGCATACTTGGAGATTTTTGAAGACTTTAAGTTTCAAAACAACCTATATTCATTAGGGTTTGCCCCCTTCATGTCACTACCATTTGGTGCAAGTCCAGAGTTTGATGAAAGATTATTCATAGCTTTAACTTTTATGTGACAGATCAAGTGGGAACATGTGGTTTTTTGACACTCATGCAACTGATCTAAGGATATATTTTAAGCGCCTACTTACCTCAGTGAAGAGGATCAAGTCACAACGTAGTTTTGGGGGAGTGAGTGATTTTTTTTTGTTGTGTCATATTTTATACTCTTGCGGGCTAGGAGTGACATGCAGTTTAGACTCGTACCTTAAGGAGAATTTGAACTTAAAGATTTAGCTCAAATTTAAAGAGCTTTATCATATATAGTTTAGGCTTGTGTTCAAGAAGTATTTTAACTTGAAGATTTAACTAAAATTTAAAGAGATTTATGGTATACAATTTAGGCTCGTGTCTCAAGGAGCATTTTAACTTGAAGATTTGGCTCAAATTTAAAGAGCTTTATGATATATAATTTAGGCTCGTGTCTCAAGGAGTATTTCAAATTGAAGATTTAACTCAAATTTGAAGAGCTTTGTGACATACAGTTTAAACTCATGTTTCAAAGAGTATTTCAAGTTGAAGATTTCACTCAAATTTGAAGAGTTTTGTCACATAGATTTTAAACTCGTGTTTCAAAAAGTATTTGAGCTTGAAGATTTCACTCAAATTTGTAGAGCTTTGTGACATGCAGTTTAAGCTCGTGTTTCCAAGAGCATTTCAACTTGAAGATCTAACTCAAATTTGAAGAGTTCTATGACATACAGTTTAAGCTCGTGTTTCAAGGAGCATTTCAACTTGAAGATTTAATTCAAATGTACAGATCTTTCCAACTTAGAGATTTAGCTTGAATTTGAAGAGTCTTTTGATATATAGTTTAGACTTGTGCATCTAGGAGCATTTCAACTTGCAGTTTAGGCTCATGATATTAGAAACATAGTAACTTATAGTTTAGACTCATGAGATAAAGCGCGTTGTAACTTGCAGTTTAAGATCATGCCTTAAGGAGCATTGTAACTTGCAATTTAAGCTCATACGTTAAGGAGCATCGCAACTTGCAGTTTAAGCTCATGCGTTAAGGAGCGTTGTAACTTGCAGCTTAAGCTCATACGTTAAGAAGAGTCTAGATATACATTGACTCTTCAAAGTCATCTTCGGATGCATACTTGCCCCTACTTTGGAGTTCTTCTATATCTTCATCTTCACTAGGTCCATATAAAGGAGATCGTTTATCTTCTCTTAAAGTCATGCTTAATTCCATGTCATGTGCACGAGTTGCCAACTCTTTGAATGTATTGGGCGTTGATCCTTGCAAAATGTAGTGAAGACCCCAATACATTCCTTGGATGCACATTTCAATGCTAGAAGTTTCACTAAGGAGATCTTTGCAGTTGAGGCTCAGACTTCTCCAGCGATTGACAAAGTCAACAACTAGCTCATCTTTACCTTGACGAGCCTTTGTAAGTTGAATCATACTAACGACACGTCTCATGCTATAGAAACAATTAAGTAACTCATGCTCTAACCGCTCCCAACTATCTATAGAATTAGGTTTGAGATCTGTGTCCCAATCAAAGACATTTTGTAACACCTCAGAAAAACTAGTAGGTGAAACTAGTGCCTTATATGTTGTTGTTGAGTTGGATGTGGGTTTTTATGTTGTAAAATAATTGTAACGACCCTAAAAACGAACTAGTGAAGCTAGAGCCTCACATGTGAGTTTGGAGTTGAGAACTTGATGAAATGATGAGAAATGACCGTAACGTCCGGAATCTAGTCATTTGAACTAGTGAATTGTAAGGGTCAACTTTAAATGGTCATATCTTTTAGCTCAAAATGAATTAGGTGGACCTTTACCTATCCAATTAAAGGTCTCTGAGTCCTCTTTCCAACGCCGCCGAGTTTGCCCAATTCTGAGCTTGGAGTAAAAAGTTATGCCCAAAATAGTGAAGCACTGTCCAAAAGGACGAGCTTAGACGGGTTTAGGGAAAACTT
>JAJOOS010081424.1:0-12806 GCA_029582725.1 Solanum chiquidenum | reverse complement strand
TAGGGTTTAGAGTTTAGGGTTTAGGGTTTAGAGTTTAGGGTTTTGGGTTTATAATTATAGTTTTAGGGTTTAGGGTTTAGTATTTTGGGTTTAGGAATATTACGGTTTAGGGGTTAGGGGTTAGGGATTAGGGTTTAGGTTTTATGAATTAATAGTTTAGGGTTAGGATTTAGGATTTAGGATTTAGGACTTAGGGTTTAGGGTTTAGGGTGTAGTGTTTAGAGTTTAGGGTTTTGGGTTTAGGGTTTAGGGTTTATGGTTAATGGTTTAGGGTTTAGGGTTTAGGGTTTTGAGTTTAACATTTAGGGTTTAGGGTTTAGGGTCTAGGGTCTAGGGTTTAGGGTTTAGCATTTAGGATTTAGGGTTTAGGGTTTAAGGTTTAGGGTGTAGGATTTAGGGTTTAGAACTTAGGGTTTAGGGTTAGGGTTTAGGTTTTATGGTTTAGGATTTAGGATTTTAGGTTTAGGTTTAGGTTTAGGGATTAGGGTTTCAGGATTAGGGTTAGAGATTAGGTTTTTATTTTATTTATTTATTATTTGAACGGCCCTTGGGGGGGGTCATAGACTTAGAAACTCCCCTATGCCTTAGCATAAATAAAATAAAATAAGTACAAGTAGGGGGACATAAACCTTACCTCCGGTCCTATGGTGGTTCAATAGTCGACCTGTCTACTAAGACTAGTGAATTCATTCCCATACTGGAAAAGAAAACCTAGAACTAAGCGCCTAGGAGAGGACTCCTCTTAATACAAAGTTACTAGGAAAGCAGAAAAACGGAGACTCTCCCCTTACAAGAAAAGACTAAAGGAAAAAGAACTATTCAAAAAAACTATATCTACCTAAAGACATACTTAATCTGTTTCAATTTCTTCTTTCTGAAACTTTGAACTCCCATTTTCTCAAGAATATAACTACCTTTTGCTGCATTTGGCAATTGATTATGAGTATAATAGTGTTGAATGATATCTTGTTTGTGAGTTTGTTTGGAAAGGAAATCTGTAGTACTGTTGGCCTCTGTATGCATGAACACATTGGAAGAATTCACATTGGTTAACAAGGATTTGGAGCTCCTGTACAAACCTTTGAATCCTCCAAGGGGGAATATCAGTCTGCAATAACCACCTAGTTAAGAGTTTTGAGTCCACTTCGAGAATAATGTTGTTGTGGCCATGTTGAATGCACCAATTTAGACCATAACTGGAAGCTTGAATTTCTGCCTGATTATCGGTCCCTTCACCAAGAGGTATAGCGAATGCATAAATGATGTCTCCATATTCATCTCTCAGAATGCCCCCCCTCCAATCTTCCCCGGATTGTGCAAGGCACTACCATCAATATTAAGTTTATACTTGTTAGGGGAGGGGGGTTTCCATATTACTGAAGTAATTTTAAAATCATGTTTGTAGCTTTCAGTCATGTCGACCACTTCTGGCCACTTTAGTTGCCATTGGATGTAAGGAAAAACAGAGTTGAGCAGATGGAGGGTGTCTTTGAGGATCATGTACTTGACTCTGCTGATGATGGATTTCTTATCCTCATACTTTGTTGAGCATCTATTCTTCCACAAGTGCCAACAAATCACTATGGGAAGTGTCTGAATAAGGGGTCTTGTGAGCTTCATTTTTCCCTTGGATATTCCCCCAATTGAGTAACCAGCTGCTCAATGAGGTCTGCTGGGATGTAGCACCCATCGTACTAGAAAAGAATTTCCAGCTATGAGTTGCAAAATGCCCTTGATTGAAGATGTGATCCACATTATCCCACCCTTGTTGAATGCAACAGAAACACTTCATAGGTTCCACCCAAAGGTTGCCAGTTTTTCATTGGTTGGTAGTTTATTTCTTAATGCTCTCCATAATAGAAAGGACATCTTGAAGGGAATATTTTTATGCCAAATCTGGGAGTTGATTATTGCAGTACTCTTCCTTTGTCTGCAAATTTCCCAGGCTGAAGCACATGAGAAAATTCCAGAATCATTAGGCTTCCAAACTGTTGTATCTTTCACGCCTTGTTGGTATTGAATATTAATGTTCAAAATGTGAGGAATGAGCATTAGTGGAACCTGTTTTCTCAACTTTCTTTAATTCCATTTTCCATTGACAAGAAAGTGGGCAATAGTGGAATTATTAAGGCTGGAAATGCTAGTGGTATAGTTAGCTAGAACACCCCCTCCTAGCCAATCATCCCACCAAGAGGAACAACCTCCAGAGTTAATTTTCCATGTGATATGCTCCTCCACTTTGTTCTTATTCATCATATATATCCACACTAGAGACAGACTAGTATCCACCTTTTTTGCAACTGGATTGGCTCTCTGGCAATATTTGGATTTAAGGAATTGACCCCAAAGAGAAGAGAGGTTCATATACATGTGAGCCTTCTGATCCCCACACCATCTTCTGTACAAGGCAAGCTCATATTTTCAAGTGATGCCCAATGATACTTCCTTTTGTCATGTTCTCTTCCCCAGAAAAAATCAGCAATAATAGACTCTATGTATTTGATAGTAGTACTGGGAGGTGAGACTGCAACCATTGTATGAATAGGTATGGACTGCAAAGCATGCTTGACTAGGGTGATTTTGCCTCCAAAATTGAGTAGTCTTGCCTGCCATCCACAGATCTTTTTGGAGACTTTCTGTACTAGCTGGGAATATATATGATCCTTTGTCTACCAATATAGAGAGGGCATCCAAGGTAAGTGATTGGACTGTCCTTCTGAGTAAAACCAGTGACCTCTTGGATGTTGTTGATGGTGTCTTGAGAGGTGTTAACTGGAACCATAAAGTGGCTTTTCTCTTTGTTAATAAGCTGATCAGATGCATGTTCATATTCCTTCAAAGTGTTCATGATGAGCTTCATTGAGTGTCTATAAGTTGAAGTAAAAATAATCACATCGTCTGCAAAACTTAGGTGGTTGATCTGTGGACCTTTAGGCTCCATGTTAAAACCTCTATACATTGGATTCTGATGAATAGTGTTGAGCATTCTTGAAAGAACCTCTGCACCTAAAATAAATAGGGCCGGAGATAGAGGATCACCTTGCTTAAGGCCTCTTGTTGAATGAAAACAACAATGTCTGTGGCCATTAATAATGATTGAATACCAATTGTTTCTCATAATTCTCCAAACCATGTCAATGAAGAAGTCCCCAAAGCCAAATCTCCTCAACACCAAACAAGTGAATGGCCAAGACACTCTGTCATATGCCTTGGTCATGTTCGGTTTGATCACAACATTGTCTCCCACTTTGGGTCTCTTAATGCCATGGGTGATTGCTTGTGCAAGTATGATGTTTTTTGTGATGCTCCTCCCCCTTACAAACCCTGATTGATTATATGAGATTAGAAGTGGAATAATATCAGCCAGTCTCATGCTTAGGAATTTGGAGATGATCTTATTGGAGAAGTTGCTGAGACTGATAGGCCTGAGGTCAGTGAATCTGTTAGGGTGTTTAGTTTTGGGAAGCAATACTAAGCATGCATGTGACATAAACTAGGGCATAATGTCACCACAAAAGAAGGAATGCATAGCTGCTAGCAGATCTTCTTTAATGATGTTCGAGCATGCTTGGTAGAACTTACCCCCTATACCATCTGGACCTAGTGCTGAGTTTGGGTTCATGGAAAAAACCACCTGTCTTAGTTCCTCCAAAGTAGGCATTTCCTGCAGCTTTTGGTTCTGTTCAGGAGTAACTAAGGTAGGTAAATATTGGAGAATTCTTTCATCTATTCTGCAATTCTAACCAGTAAACATCCTCTGAAAATATTCACAAGCTGCTTGTGCAATCTGATCATCACCTTTTATTCACACATCGTTGCCAATACATATTTTATGAAGAAATAGTCTTCTTGTTCTTCCCCTTATCAAAGCATGAAAATACTTGATATTGGCATCCCCTTCCTTAAACCATTGAAGTTGATTCTTCTGTTTAAGAATAGATTCCTCCAGCTTCAAGTAGTTGGCATTCATGAGATGTAACTGTTGTCTAAGAGTTTCTGTCTTATTTGTAAGAAGTTCCTCCTCAGTTTTCTGATGGTCTCTTCAAACTACTTCACTATAGCATAGATATATCCATACTCTTTCTTTGACCAGTTACTAAGGGTGGATGTTAACCTCTTCATTTTCTGATGCAATTGCCACATAGGGTTACCAGTGACCTCCCTATCCCAACACTGTTGAACTATCTCCATAAAGGTATCATGGTCAACCCAACAATGTAAGAACTTAAAATACTTGATATGACTTTCAGTTTTCCTAACCATTTCCATTAACAGGGGACTGTGATTAGAGCCAACAGAGGAAAGGTGTTCAATAGTCGTTTGAGGCATAACCTCTAGCCATTTATCATTAACCATGGACCTATCTAATCTCTTCCATATTCTAGCCCGTGCAGCCCTTTGATTACCCCAAGTGAATGGAACCCCTATATATCCAAGATCAATCAGGCCAAAAGCTTCTATCACACTTATGAACTCAAAGCTTTTGTTCATGTTGTAAGGCATTCCCCCAAGCTTCTCCTCCATAGTTGTGATAACATTGAAATTTCCAATGGTACACCAAGGGATATCTATGCTATCATAATGCAGTAACCTATCCCACATAGGCCTCCTCATATGTTCCTTACATTTAGCATAAATAAAGGACACCATGAACCTCTCAGAAAGACCAAAATGCTTGAATTCTCCTGTTATATGCTGCTCACTATTCTCATGAATGTTACCAGTGATTTCATTAGACCAAAAAAGCCATATTTTCCCATTAGGATTACTAACTGCATGGTCCATGTGAAGTTAAATTCTCCCAATGTTGAGTTGAGAATTGTCTGCAAAGGGTTCAAGGATGGCAATCATAGATAACTGATGCATCTTCTTGAGTATTTGAAATCTTTCCAAAGAACTCTGGGTGTTGATACTCTTAGCATTCCAACAAATGGCCTTAATCATTAAAAACCTTTAGATTTGGACATTGTGATGGGCCTTCTAGAAGTAGCAGAAATACTGGTAGCCTGTTGTTTGGTTTGTCTGCCTTGTTTCCTACCTCTTGGGGATACACCTTGTTGTTCTGTAATTTCCTGAACCTCTTCTGGCCATTCATCATGAAAGGTGGAAACAAATTCTCGAATTAGATGATAACTAGTTTCTTCTTCCTCTTCATCATATTCATCGACGGACTGGTTATCAGGATCCAACTCATCTTCTGAATTCAAAGCCCCATAATCATCTTGTATCGGCCTACCCTTCTTAACCCTGTTTACAACATGTTCCTCTGATTGTTGGCCCTTTTCTGTTAAACCATGTTCCTGCTCCTTGCTTTTTCGCTGCCTCTTTTTTATAGCTTCTCTTTTCTTTCTGCTCAGTCTTTCTCTTGATTTATTATTTGTCCTGGCTTTCTTATTTACTGTTTCAGTAGTCTTACCATTCTCTTCTTGCGTTTCATGTTGTCCAGCTTTCTTTTGATTTGATATAAGGGTAGCAGAGGCTCTAGAGTCAATCCTATGGTCTTTATCTACAACCTCATGCAAAACATGAGTCAATTCCCTCCCCTCTTTGGATACCCCATCTAGCAGATTTGTGTGTATCTCTTGTACTCTCCCTTTCATACCTCCAACTTCTTCCTCAGCAACATTAATAGCACCATTATCAAGGGGTTTAGGGGATGGGAGTATAGAGTCAATACTTGTGATTTCGTTGTTTTGGGGGGCTGCAACCTGATCTTTTTGCATAATTATTTTATTATCTAATTTTAATATATATGGGTCATTGTTTGACCCTTGTATTGAATGCCTTCCTTGACCTGATATCCTGTTGTTGTTACCCTCCTCAGCAGTGTATGTTTCTTGTGGTTCCTGCATTTCTAAGTTAGTATAATTATTATGAGTATGAACTGTAGATAATATACCTGATGGTGTTGGCTCTTGTTGCTTATTGTTCTGAGTTCCTTTGTGTTGAGGTGAAATAGGTCTCCAAGCAGTCTTGAGATTGGATTGTTCCTGATTTATGTTCTGCTTCTTTCTTTGAGTCTGCCAGTGTTCTTCTTGGTCACCTATCTCCTGTTCTTGTTGATCTTGTATATGGGGAGTTGGAGCTTGATGTTTTCCTATAGGATGGGTTTTTTTCTTGAGCTTGCTTATGAGTCTCCTCAGGTCTGTATCCTTTCTGTTGAGCTAGTTGTTGCTGAGCTTCTGAACTTGTATTTGTCTCTGATTTACCATTGTCCAGTATCTGAATGATTTTATTGCCTCCCTTCTCTTGTTCCCCCTTATTCTTGTTCTTTTTTTCATTTCATATTTCTTTCCTCCTCTTGAAATCCTCATCCCTTCTCTTGATAGTACAAACATTATCCACATGCCCTTGGTATTTACAGTACATACAATAGTCAGGGATTCCTTCATATCGAATTTTTTGCCATCTACCTTTGTTTGGATCAAAATTCTTAAATCCCACCCATACATGAGGAGGTCTTTCCTTGTTAAGATCAATTTGGATCTTTACTCTAGCCATACTGCCTCTAGTCTTTTGAGAGGATGGTGAATCAAGATACAATAGCTTGCCAATGGAACTCAAAATGGTCGTCAAGAGAACCTTATTATAACAATGCCATGGGAGTTCAGGTAAGGCTACCCGTATAGGAACTATAGGGGTTTCCTCTTCTGGTGTAAAATCAGGAGTCCAAGCTTGAATTCTCACTAGTTGACCTTCTATACTCATCCTTTGTTTAGTCCAAACAGTAACATAATCAAATTTATTGTCAAGATCGATATACACATGTCTAGAGTTGTAGTGAGTCATTTTCACCCCCCCCCCGTATTAGCTGAGTCTGAAGGGTAAAACTTTTTCTAATTATCTCTATTTTGGCCATGGTGTTGGTGAATTTTCCCACAAGGGTGTGCTTACAACTTTGAACCAATTCAATATTATAATCATCCTCTTCTAACAGCACAGTAGGCATCCCCTGTCTTGTGGTATGTACAGGATTATCCAATACAATAGGGATTTCATTCTTGGATTGATTATATCTTAAACGAGCAGCAAAGGATTGCACAATAGTGAAGGGAGCAGGCTCAGGTACTATGTCCTGTTTAGTATTGTTTTGAGCCTGACCTTGTTGTTGATGTTTCACATTGCCCTGAGCTACATTATTGTTAACCTGATTCTCAACATTTCTATTCTTCTGAAGGTTAGGATCATACCCAGCATAGTTGTTGGATATCCTAGGGAAGTTGTTATGATAATCCATGTTAGCTCTATTGTTGTCCTGTTGAAGCCTATTTGTTCCTCCTTGTTGGTTTGTGTTCTTTGTTTGATCCTTTTGACCCTCCTTATCTTTGTGATCCTAATTGCTGACCTGTATTGAAGCTTCAACAGTTCTACTGATTGATTCATTTACCACATTGTGTAAATGAGCCTCAGTGTTAGTAACATCAATTTGAATAATATTTTTGTTAGTTAGTATACCTGTCTGCACCTCTTTACCTTTAGCTTTGACTTGTTTGTTCCTTCATCTGCTGCTGATCCTGCCCAGTTTTCTCCATGGATTTATCCTGGTTTGTTTACTGCATCACACAAGTAATAGGAATTGGAGTTATGCTCATTGAGTTACCTTTAATTCCAAAGGAAAAATTTGATGATTAAGCTTCTTCAGATAAGTTTTCTGAGGCCTGTCTCTTAGTGATCTCATCATTGGCTTGTTGTTCATACAACTTTGTTTTCTGCATTAAAATTGCCTCCTCTTGCATTGTTCTTGCCCCTGCTGGATGAATTACACCTATTTCGCTATTGTGTCCTGCAGATGAAGCTGGTATTGAACTATTCCTATCAGTGTCTTGAACATTACAACTTATTCCCTTGTTCAAGTTCATCACAGATTCAGCTGGTTGTATTGTTTGATTGTTGTTGGTGTTTCCTCCATCCAAATTGCTTGAAATGTCTGAGAGATGAGTGTCCATTGGAGGTGAGTGATTTCCATTTTCAGATTTTACATAAACTCCGGCGATCTGAGTTCGATTTTTGCTGGAATTCTCCCTGCCGATGATTCCACCGTCCATTTTGCTTGAAATTTCTGTGAGATGAACCTCATCATGATGGGAGTAATCCCCACTGGTAGAATCTTTACGAAATTTACTAGAGGTTGCTCGAAATTGAAGGTGCATTTCTGGCGATTCGTTCGTGACTCTAACAGAAATCACCTCTTAATTGCTATCGATTGGGAAGGTGGATTCAGTTGATATTTTGTTATGTTGTAGATCGAGACTAGTAGACTCTATATTTCAAATCACTTTGTCACGAATAAAAGTATTTACTCCTGGGGAAATAATTTCTCGCGTGCCTTCCAACTCTTTAATCGAAATTGCAGTGTTGATCGCGTCTGTGTTTTGCGATTTCTTGGAGTTGTGGGATGAATTCGAGAGAGTGGACGGATGGGTTTTATTGCTATCATTCATGCTCTATGATTGAGACTCATCTGGTGGCCTGGGGAGCTCCGCCAGCGGCTCACGGGCCATTCGGTTGTGCGCGTAGAAGATGAAGTTATAACCTTTAGCGGCTATTTTTTGAGCGCTTTTTTTAGAAAGAGAAACTAGAGAGAGAGAAAATTAGGGAAATGAGGATGCGATGGGGATTAGGGTTTCGATTTTACGGTTTAGAGTTTAAGTTTGGGGTTAGGGTTTAGGGTTTACAATTTAGGATTTAGGGTTTAGGGTTAGGAGTTTAGGATATAGGGTTTACGGTTTAGGGTTTAGGGTTAAGGGTTTAGGGTTTAGGGTTTAGGGTTTAAGGTTTGAGGGTTTAGGGTTTAGGGTTTAGGGTTTAGGGTTAGGGTTTAGTGTTTAGAGTTTAGGGTTTAGGGTTCTAAGTTTATGGTTTATGGTTTAGGGTTTAAGGTTTAGAGTTTAGGGTTAGGGTTTAGGTATTTGGTTTAGGGTTTAGGGTTTAGGGTTATGGTTTAGGGTTTAGGGTTTAGGGTTTAGAGTTTAGGGTTTAGGGTTCAGGGTTTAGAGTTTAGGGTTTAGGGTTTAGAGTTTAGGGTTTAGGGTTCAGGGTTTAGAGTTTAGGGTTTATGGTTGTAATACCCCAAAAGTTGTAAGCTAAACTAGAGCCAAGAACTAGGGTCCTAGAGTGTGATGTTGAGAATTTGAATCGTAGTAGCCACCCTATGTACTTAGAATTAGGAGTTTAGTGGTTGAAAATCTAGGTATGCATTAGACCTAGTAGCCTATATGGACTTTAATAGGTTGGTGGTTCAAGGGAAGGGCAACCACCAAGGCAAAAGGGCAAGCTTAAGCCAAAGGGCAAAGGCTGCCCAACCTTAGCAGCAATTGCCTAAGTGTTCACGACCACCTTCACGACCATTGGTGTCGACCACGGTCCATGAAGGGGTCTGTGAAGACTCCTTAGACACTTGGGAATCAAGGCCAAGAGGCCTAGACACTGCCCAAAGTACACGAGGCACTTCACGAGCCGTTTGCTTGACCACGGTTTGTCAAAGTGCCCGTGAAAGTGCCTTGGAGTTTGAGGGTGTTTTACGTCCATGTCAAGTTGGGGATGCTACTGGAAAGTGGACCACGGGCACCACCACGGACCGTGGTGCCCTTCACGAACCGTCCAAGTGACCGTGGTGCCTGGGACGGGGCTGCCAAGTGAGGTTTTTTAAGTAAAACCCCATTCGACTTATATTAAGTGGGGGTCGTTTTTTAAGGGTCTAATACACCTATATATATATATATATATTTAGGTAATAAACCACCCTAATTAAGTCATTCTAAATCAAAACCCCAAATCACTCCTCTCTCAAATATTTCTCTCTCTAGAAAGAATGCAAAGCTTAAAGAAGAAGAAGAAGAAGAGAAGGGAAGAGGGAAGCATCCTAGGTCGAATTTCCCCCATTGATCCAAGGTTAATTAATGTATGTGAAGCTTATTCATCCATGGGTGAGCCCCCATAGTTTTTCCCCCAATTGTGAATTCAAAAACCCAATTCTAGCTAGGGTTGTAATTGCATTGTGGGTAGGGCATGGGTATCATTCCAATCTAGTGGATATCACCCAATTATGATTGAATTGTCTTTTTTTAGTGATATTATGATGATTTCGTGTTATTTATATGGTAAACCCTAATCTAGATTGATGAATGTGATCTTTGTGGGTTTATGCCATTAGAGGCAAGGTTGAAGGTTCATATGGGATCTTCCTAATTCAATGTTGTGTGTAGTAATTGATCAAAGTTAGGGTCATATAATCATTAATTGAACTAGAATCTGTTGTATATGATTAATCTTGACTTGTGAAGTTAGAATTGAACATTTAGGATCAATTAAGACTAGAATCACCTAGTAACAAAGGATGTGATCAAATTACCTTGAAATCTAGGTATAAAGAAGAGCATAAGGATAGAATGAAGTAAAGCTTGTGATCTTAGGTTTTTGTGTTGGCTGTAGATCTAGGACTTGAATAGATGAAAGTGATAGAATCACGTGAACATGGATGGGTTGTCATGGATATCCTTCCATGAGAGAAGAGTGTTAAGCAAGGCTTAACAAGTAAACCAAGATTGTATGCTTGGCTCCAAGTGGATATTGAAGATGATATGGAGTGTCACACAAGATAGGGTCCGGACTCCAAGAAGAAGGGAGAGCCACACCTAGTTGATGTGAGGACTATCTAAGTTAAAGAGGGGGGGGGGGACTCTTACGTAGTAGAGTGTGGGTTTTCCCAAAGTTAGGTCTCATGAGATGGGAACCTTTACATAGTTGAGTTAAGGTTCTTAGTAGCAATCTCCATATCCTATGAACTAAGACTTACTTAAGAGTATATCTCATAGTGTTCTTAGGCATAATTGAACTAAGACTTACTTAGGAGAGTACCTCATAGTGTTCTAATGTTAAGAATAGGAACTAGGTTCCAAACCAAGAAGAGTTAGCATTAGGACCTAAAGGTTGTACTTAGCATGTATAGTATTATGGGGTGCTATGCATGCATTGCACAAGTATGACTTAGGGTCACTAAAGATAAGTATTGAGATAGGATTGGACTAGAGGTTCCTTTCCTAGTTATAGTTGACTAGAGATGATAGACTCCCTTAGTTTTGAGGGTTAAGCTAATAATAAGGCTAAATTAGGGTGAATATGACTAGGAAGACTTCAAGGATATGCTTAGGGTGAAGGGTAGTATGGGATGCCTTTCATTCATTGCACAAGTGTGCCTTGAGGTTACTTAGAAGTATGGAATCCTTATGGCATAGAGGAGCTTAAGAGTTGACCATGTACATAGGTTATAATTAAGATGACATGAAGACCTAAGTCTTGAATATGAGGGTGGACCATGACCAAGAATGACTAAAGAGTGGTACTTAGCTTGGATAGTAGTATGGGATGCTATCCTTGCATTGCACAAGTATACTTGGAGGTGGCCTGTGGAGTAGTCCCCTTGAAATAGGAAAGACCTAAGGTTGAAGGATGTGACCATGTAAGCCTAAGTAGAGGCTATGCCATGAACTTAATGTGTCTCCTATTCTTATTAACTATGTCTTATGTTGACTATGTTTACATGATGCTTATATTGGAGACTATTCTATGGTTATGATGTTTATGTTATAATTATGTTATTGTCTCTTATGCTTATGACTTATGTTGACTAACCATTTGAGATGGTCTTATGATGTTGTTTAGCTTTCATACTTAGTACGCTGTACCAACGCATATTGCCTACATTCTAACCAAATGTAGAGTTAGAGGCTTGAGTGGCTTTGAAGGTTAGAGTTTCAAGGATTCTAGAAGAAGTGAAGAATTGGTGAGTCCTCATAGCTTCAAGGACGAACCCTTTATGTTCCTTTATGTCATTTTCTATGTTTTTAGACTTTGTATGGGCTGCGTCCCAATGAATTTTATTCAAGAGTTATTAGATGGTTTTAGACAAAGATGTTAGAAAAGACTTCCACTTTTATGAAATGTTTTTGGTATCACACTTTACAGAAAATTTTAAATTCTCCCTACTTTTCTACGATCTTATGATATGATAATGCTAAGGGCTTGTATGCGACCCCTTAGGGGTCAAGTACACCGTGTTACGACTAGGGGGTGCTCTCGGGTCGTGACAAACTTGGTATCAGAGCATAAAGTTTTGGGATAAACTTTTAGGATTTGTTTCAAACCACGTCTAAGTAGAGTCTTATTCATGGGTGTGAGTCACGACACATTTCATGAATAGGAGGCTATTGGATGCTTAGGAAAAAGTCTCACTTCCTCATTCTCTTGGTCATGCCATAAAAAGCTTAGATTTAGTAGGTCTTTCTTCTAATGTTTGCCTATGATTTTTCAAGTTATGGCAAGTACTAGGTCTAATTCTAGGAGATTTGAGGAAGGTGATGGGGAGCAAGAGTGATAGCATCCAAGGAAACTCTACTCCATTGAAGGACAAGGATGAACCTTTAGAAACTCCAAGGAGGCCCATAACAAGATCTCAAACCAAGGAGTTCAATGATAAGCTCATTGGGCTTCAATCGCTGATCCAAAGGTGTCTTATTGGGGAAGAAGAGCTCAAGCCCAAGGGAGAGGAATTGTTCAAATGCTACAATTATTTGGTGGCCCAAATTCAAGCCCAAGATGAGGAATTTTAAGGTCCAATTTCGTGCAAATAAGGTCAAGAAGAGTCCAAGAATCAGCCACAACAAGAGTTGCTTTCTGCCCAAGTTTTGAGAGAAGACTAGTCAAACTTTCCAAGATTGTCAAGATTCTTTTCCTAGTTGGGATTTACCTTATTTCTTCATTTATATATAGGTTATTAATATTTTCCTTAGTCTATATATGGTCTCCTA
>JAJOOS010081423.1:0-32196 GCA_029582725.1 Solanum chiquidenum | reverse complement strand
AAACAACGACATTGGGTCATAGACCGCCATATGCATAAACGATAAAAGATATTTATCATGGTACCAGGTTAATATACAATCAAAGCTAAGCAGATATATATTAGCATATACTTTCAAACGACGTTGATATCATCTCACTAGAAAACTTATAAACCAAGGTTGACTATTGTTTGTCCAAACATAACAAGTAGAGCCAACCAATCAGAAAAGGGAGGTAAGATCACAACACGGAGATATGATCTAACACTATAGTATACCTAGGAGAAAAACACCATAATCACTTCAACACGGAGATAATTTATAACTTGATTTAATCTAAAAAGACTGTAAAATCATGTGAAACACATAACATCCAAAACAAATAGGCGGTAAGTGCAAAAGTAAATGACATATGCATGATTTTACCTTTTCTAATATAGAAAACAATTTGAATGCGATGAACTTATGGGAAGAATTGGAAGGCGAAACAGAAGAAATATAACTAAGCTAGTCTAGAGGAAACATAGATAAAAAATTTGCAAGCTAGAGTGTCAAAAGCACCTACTCGCACGTCTTCTTATTGTGGCCCAGGCCCTTGCACTTGCTACACTGAAGTTGACGTTTAAGTATATCAACTGTATCCGGTTGTTTCATCTTTGGTCGGCCAGGTGGACGTTTGGTTGGAGGAGGGCTGACCATGGTTTCCATGTTTACTTCAGCTATCACGGGTTTTTCCAGAAGGGGTATTGGGTTGATTGATT
Source organism: Solanum chiquidenum (assembly GCA_029582725.1). Lineage (NCBI taxonomy): Eukaryota > Viridiplantae > Streptophyta > Magnoliopsida > Solanales > Solanaceae > Solanum > Solanum chiquidenum. The sequence continues at coordinate 31,456 of JAJOOS010081423.1, read as the reverse complement.
CTGAGTATGTCAAATGATAGCTCTCAGTTGTGAAGTATTTGGAGCAATAATCATATGGGCTCCTTCCCAGACGTTCAAGAACAGCAATAACATGGCAGCAAGGCAACCCATTAAGCTGCCATGCTTTGCAGGTGCAGTCCCAATTATCAATATCAACTATATCAACAGCTTCACCACGGACCTCAAATGTGCTCCCATGTGAGCGTAATACCTGAAGTGATATTGCCTTTGACGTCTCATCTTGAAGCTTTTCTTCCATAGAAGGTGTCAATCTTGTAAGCCACTGACTAGAATCAACACGCCTTGTATAATTCAGTTCCATCATCCTCCCTCGCAAGGCATCAACCATCTGAGTAATTGGAAACTCACTCACATCGGATACCCAATCACGAAAAAGTTGTCCAAAGTTAGTAGTCATGTGGTCATACCTTGCCCCACCAAAAAGGGCATTTGCCCAATGTTCAGGATCACTTCGTACGACCCAACTGTAAGCATCAGGTGAGATGGCCTTTATGTTCTCAACACAGCGCTCAAAATCCTCCACTTTTGGAGCATAAGCAGCAGCATATAAATCTTGGATCAAAAGACGCCTTGCTTCATGTGAAAACCTCCCATGCAGATCCTTATATAATTTCTCACCAAGGTACCGAAAACAATAACCATGATAGCAATCTTTGCTGAATATATCGGACAATGACTCATTTATACCATTCTGGAAAGCAGAAACAAATGTTATTGGTCGAGAGGTTGAGACAGCGGATTTAAGTTCAGAAAGAAACCAATGCCAGTTGTCATCTGTCTCTTCATCTACAACTGCAAAAGCTACTGGAAAGACACCATCATTCCCATCAACACCTACGGCAGCCAACAGGATTCCTTGATATTTTGCATAGAGAACAGTGCTATCAAGGAAAAGAAGAGGGCGGCAGCCCTGTTGAAAGCCATATATTGAAGCATGAAAGGAGACAAATAGCCGGTGAAAACTCGAGTCCTCCTTTGTGGCAAATGTAGCAAGACTACCAGGATTAGTTTCCATGATTTTCTCACAGAATGACGGTAACTGACTGTATGCTTCTTTATAAGAACCCTGAAGTTGCTCTCTTGCAATCTCTTTTGCACGCCATGCCTGAGAATAGTTCAAATGAATGCCATATTCACGTTTAATGTCAGTGGCGATATCCTTTGGCTTGTAATTGGGAGAAAATTTCAACTTTTCCTTAATTATATTTCCCACCCATCCCCTTGTTGCTCGATATCCGGCTTTCACAGCAGCTCCTTCACATATATGATTTTTATTCATTTTCTTAATACATATCAGCTGGGTGGTAGCCAACCTTGATGCATATATACGCCAAGGACAACCCTCAGACTTGCATTTAACCGTTACTCTGTGACTATCATTCTTCTTATATTTATATGTAAATCCATGGGCAATTGAGTACTTATGTAAGGCTTCACGAAATTCAATAAAACTACTGAATCTTTGGTCCACACCAGTTATAGTGTTTTCCCACTGTGTAGCTGCCCTACGGTGCTTGTCGTCATTGCTACTCGGAAGAATATCTAATGGTGTTGTATCCACTGGTGCATCAACCACAAGCTGACTGTGAGGGTTTGTCAAATCCACAGGGGTAGCAGGAGAAAGTGCTGCCTCTGACATAGTTGTCCTGCTGGACGTGAATAATTCAGCCGGCCACAGATGCATTAGAAATCACATTGCAGTAAAGGAAAGTCCTGATTCTCACATATTGGGGTCGTTTGATAGGGTGTATTAGTAATGCAGACATTAGTAATACACAAAGCTAATCCATGCATTATTTTTTCTAATGCATCCTATCAAACACCCTCATTAAGTTCAAGAAACCACTAACACCAACATTGAACTGAAAATTTTGGAATTCAAGGTTAACTATCTGTAGAAAAAAGGAAAAGGAAAAAATCATATTCAAGATATGTGTGTTGAAAATATATAAGGCATATTATCTCATCTAAAACCTTAAGTTGTTAGATAGGGAACAATTCTATTTATTTATGTCTGCAACATGCCTCTTCACGTGCATGTTTGAATCTTTTTCTTGGTCCAAGCATGTGGAAAGTATTCTTTTCTTTTAAATAACCATGGTGTTCGAGCTAGCTTACACACACATCGACTAACTCCACGTGGAAGTATTCTTGCTAATGGTAAGAGTGATAATTGAGCACAAAATCTCTATCTGCTCTAATACCATTAACCCCTTTATGTTTCCTTATAATTCAAAGCTTATGCTTTGGTTTAGCACCCTTCTAAGCTTGAGAAACCTCATCCACTAACTTTAAAATCTTAAATAGTTAGAGAGAGAACACTTCTATTTATTTATATCTGCAGCAAAACAAGTAAGAAAACGAAAGAAAAAAAAACTGAACTCGACCATAAGAAGTAGAAAAAATACCTTCTAGCAGGCATATTGGAAAAATTGGGTGCACCAACTCCTTCTACAACTACAAAGACTTCTACTTGCTCGGAATCGTTGAAGAAGTTAACCATGCGTTGTAGGTCCTTATCTTTGGATACAGTGATGAGTGTCTTTTTATTCCCCGGAAGAAAATACTTGATAGCCATTCCATCAACGTTAAACTTAAATGTGTCTGTTAGTTCTTGCTTAAAGGCATCCACATTCGTATTCTCATCGATGTCTACAGCATGTGCATTCCCTCCCGTGTAACTCAAAGAACCATCTTCATTATTGGTCACAAATTCTCCACCAGATTGACATATTGCAATGATTTTTTTTGCAGCCATCGCGACGAAGGCAACATAAAATGTCTAACAAATATTGCTAAACCAACGTTGGACGAACAATTTGACACCGGCTCCTGATGTTGCAGCAATACTATAGCTAAGAACTATTTGCATAACAAAAATAGCAACCTATGCAAAAGATATATAGTTGAAAGTTGAAACCTTTTAGCATATTAAGTACTAACAAGTTATACCCAAGGGGAACAACATAACAGTCTTAACAGTTGGAGTAACAACTTTGAAACTAAGCTTCAATCACAGGCCACATTGCACCTCGACTAATTCTACAGATACTAGTTACCTTCTACCAGCACAGGTATCGAGTAACTCAATCACTAAAGTTTGAATGATAAGGTCTCATGGGGAAAAGGAATTATAATGCTAGGCTATGTTGCTCGGATTTTCAAAAAATGTTACGTGTGTGTCGGATCCTCCAAAGAAATACATTTTTGGCGTACTCAGTATATGTGCAACAACTTTAAAACTAATCAAATTCACTTGTAGTTTGGTATGAGGTATAAAATATAAAGTATAATAATTTCAGCATAAAATGCGGACTATTTTATCATGTGTTTGGTAGGTAGGTAGATTATTTGTTCCATAATTTATATCTTAGTGATAATAAGTTATTCCATATACACGGTGGAATAACTTATTTCCAACCAAACGAAAAAATAATAATTTATAACCGTGGTGTCTGGGCAGACTAAGCCTCTACTGATTGTATGGATACCTTCTACTTTCCAGCAGGTACAAGTATTGAGTAACTATGTTCATTAAAGTAAGTACTTTTTTTTGGAGTATCCGACACAAGAGCAACAACATATTCGAAGAGTACGAGCAAAATTTGGGTACAATTAAAGAAAAACAGGCAATGCAAAAGCTAGCAAGAAGGGGGATAAAACACCTAATCAAGCACATAGAATTGAAATTAATATGAAGAAAAACTTACAATTTTGGAAGGAATTATCATTTCAGTTTAGACAAGAAATAGAATTAGGGAAAATTTATGGGAACAAATGCAAAATTGGGTTTCTAGATTTCCTTAAAATTGGGGGGAAAATGAAATTACCTGTTAAAGATGGGGTATTCTCATAATTTCTGCTTTGTTGATTTATCTTTTCATGGCAATAGAGAGAAATATAGAGAAGAATAGTTTACAATTTGAGTTATTTCATTTTATGACCTAAAACTTTGCAAAAATATCATTCTTCTCTCAATATTTCGAGATATACAACTTTCATACCCCCCCCCCCCGGATGTGTGTAGAGCAACCATATTCTATAGATTGATAACACCAAGATAATTTACAATATAGCTCTTAAGTTGTGTGAAGAATAAAATTACTTCTTTAGTGTGACACAACATATCATTATGATTATTGATTAATATAAAGATGAATCTAGAATTTAAAATTTATAATTTTTTTAAATTAATTTGAAGTCACATAAAATAAAATGGAAAAAAAAATGATTTCTTAATGTAGTGCAAAAGTAACTGAACTTCGGTTGAGTTTGCTCTAAATTGGTCACTAGTTGAATACGTCATAAATCAATTTAAATCTCATGTATTTTAATATGTTACATTACGTCACGTCACGTCAAGTCAAATCTCATTTATTTTGACACGCTACATTTTTAACTTACTCTTAAAATCAACGTCATCCTTAAAGATGATGGGAAAATTGAATATCTCAGACTTTATAATCTTTTTTATAAAAAGCTATTTATTAGTTAAAATTTGCAATCATGGTGATTTTAATATTGAAACTTCTTAACTAGTTATGTATGAAAAAAATTAAAAGATGATTGTCTTTTAATTACTATGCAAATATAAAAAGTTTGTGCTTGATAATCTTAAAAATGAATAATATTAAAACTTTTAACACCTTTAAAAGCAAAAGTCATTTGTTAAACTTAAATTATTCTCCATGAAGTTTAAAATCATCCATCTTCAATGTTATTATGTGCAAATAAGTAATTAAAATTTTAAACTCCAGACACTAAATTAATTTCTAATATTATGTTCACGAGGTTCAAAATTGTCTCTTTCTATATAAACTATCTATACCTAATGTATCTATCAGGTCCTTCAAAGTAATACATATTTGGATTATTCAATACATTAATTAGGCAAAAAGAAACAAAATCATATACATGTGGTGTTCAGGTAGACTATGCTCTACTATTTCTATATATGTCTGCTACTTCTTATTATACACAAATATCGAGTAACTTTGTCCATCAAAACTTGAAAAGATGATTCTCAACTCACTCATTGATTACTATGCCACAAACTTACAAGGGAGGTTATCCGACTCAAACACAACAACACTTTCAGAAAATTCGAGCAAAATTTGGGTACAATAAAAAAAAAACAGACAATCGCAAAGCTACCAAGAAGGGGGAAAAACATCTAATTAAGCATATAACATTGAAACTAATATGAAGAAAACTTACAAATTTGGAAGGAATTTATTGTTTCTCTTTAGACAAGAATCGATCTTCTCTGTATCATTCCACTTTTATCAGATGCGTGTAGAGTAACCATTTTCAATTGAATTGATAACACCAAGGCAATTTACAATATAACTCTTAAGTTGTGTGGAGAACAAAATTACTTCACTAATGTGACACTATATACCATCACATACAATACAAAGATCAATTTAGAATTTAAAATTGATGAGTTTCATTATCAATTTGATGCCACATAAAATAAAACGGAAAGAATAATTGATTCTTAATTCATTGCAAAAGTTAATGAACTTTCATTTGATGTGCTCTAAATTTGTCGTTAACTAAACACGTCATAGACGAAGGCAAATTTCATTTAATTTGACACGCTAGATACTTCAAGTCAAATCTCATTTACTTCGACAAACTATGTCATCAGCATATTCATTTTTTTCTTTTTTTAATTTGTCACTCGATATCCGATCTCCACATTAAAGTCCGATTAAATTCGAATTCACATTAAAATCAACTTACTCTTAAGATCAAATAAACACTTTATAGTCATCTTATAAAAAGCTATCTATTTGTTAAATTCAAGGTAAAACTACATAAACGGGCCACAAAACTCAAAATAATTACACGTTCATACCCCAATGTAAAGTAATTCAAGAAATACTCATTCTCTAAAAGAAAAAATACAGCTTATACCTTCATTCATTAAGGCTAATAATTTTTGCTTAACTGATACTAAATCAGTATCAGATACTGTATTGGTATCATTAAGGCTTAATAATTTTGCTTAACTGATACTAAATCAATATATATATATATATATATACTAGATTGATATCATTAAGGTTTTTTGTTTAGAAATTACTCATTGGTCAATGATACTATAAGAGTATATGTATATTGTTGTAGTATCATTAACGTTTCTTTTTTCAGAAATTATTCATTAGTCAATGATATTATCAGAGTATATGTATATTGTTGTGGTATCATTAAGGTTTCTTGTTCAGAAATTACTTATTAGTCAATGATACTAAATTATTATATATATATATATATATTGTGTATTGGTATCACTAAGGTTTCTTATTCAGAAATTACTCATTAGTCAATGCTATTATAAGAGTATATATATACTGATTTAGTATCAATTAAGCGAAATTATCAGCCTTAATGATACCAATAAAACATATGATACTGATTTAATATCAGTTAAGCGAAATTAGTTTATTTTTTTTGGGGGGGGGGGGAAGGGGTATATAGTGTAATTATTTAGTAGGGTATGAATGTAAATGAGTATATATATATATATATTTGTAATTATTTTGCTATTATGGGGTATTAGCTTAGTTTTCCCTAAATTCAAATCATGTGATCTTTTTACTACTACTTCAAATTTGCAGCCATGGTAATTTTAATAGGGAAAATTACTCAGTTAAGCAAACATATACTAGTTAATTAACTAGCATGACTATAGTTTGCATTAATTACAATTTAGAACTTACTTCTTGCTATAATTGCATTCTCTCTCCTCACTCTGGAATCTCGCTCACCACTCTCATTTTTTCAATCATCTCTCCCTCACCCCTCTCCTCTTCTTGCCTAGTCTCTCTCGCTTCTCTTCTGTCAATCTCTCTCTCACTTAATACAAACACAAGCGAGAGAGACAGGATATACAAATACAAATACATATTTCTCCGGCCTATACACTTATAATTATACAAATACAAATCTTTCTTTGCCCAGTTCTCTTTTGCCTCTCTCTCTCTCTCTCACACACACACACACACTTTACACAAACACAAATTATACAAATACAATATATAATTTGTGTTTGTATAAAGCGAGAGAGATTGGATATACAAATACAAATGGTTTAACTCGATTCAATTGTATACGAATTCAAATTGTATACAAATATACAAATACAATAATTGATACATATACATAGTAGTTACATAGATACAATTATCTAATCGATATACATATACAATTCGCCTCTCTCCACTCTCTCGCTCGCCTCTCTCCTCCCTCTCCCAATCTCGCTCGCCACTCTCCTCCCTATAACATGTAGCTATGAATCGTAATTAGCAAATTATAACTATGGAAGCATAATTAAACTATTTTTGAGTGTCTATATTTGAAAATTCTTAACTACTTTTATATATATATATATATATATATATATATATATACTATGTAAATATCAGAAATTACACTTAATGACCTAAAAAATGAATAATTCCAAACTTTTAACGTTTTTAAAACCAAAAGTCTAACTTTTTAAATTTATAAAATTTTATCTATAGTACAAACAAGATCGAAGTTTGAAATCACCAATCTTCAAAGTTATTTTACGTAAATAGGCGATGGGGTGAAATTCCCCAAGTGTATGGTAGAGTTCAGAGTAGCCGCACTTCTAACTCCTTGTTTTGGATGGTTATTACTCGTTGTATTATATTATTAGTTTAAATACAATGTTTATTTTGATTATTACTTAAATTATATTATATCGTATCGTTTAAATCCATCGTTAGGTAACAACGAAAAGACACATTTTATGTAACGGTCATTTTAGTGTGATTTTGTCGTTACCTTAATATTTTCTTCTCATTTTATCTTTATTTATTATTAATAATCATATTTCATATTTTATCTTACATTTTCATAATAGTTCTACCTATACTCTACTTTTTTTGTAGGTTTATGACTCAAATTATGAATGTGTCACATTATGTATGACGGATAATGATACAATCTATCTAAACGTTATATTCAATAAAACAATACAGTACGAATCAATATAACGTAATACAATATAATATAATACAATACAATATAATATGATATAATACAATACATTATGAAACAATACGTAACAATCATACAAACACAGTGTAATTATGTTCAAGAGGTTCAAAACAGAGCCGCGCCTTGGTTTTTAGTCTAAAGATAAAACTCTGATAATCTTTGCTCAAAATCCCAAGCAGAAAAGCAGCTGAAAATTCATGGATCCATTTTGTAAAAATTGAGCTAACGTTAATGAAGAATGTGTTTCTCAGCAGCTTTGGCGCTTCCATTACTTCCAAATCTCGAGAAAAATTCAGCAAATTCCTCAGTATGTGCTATTTTCCGTTGTTATTTTGCTCTAATTTACTTTATTTTTGTTCCCTAATTGATGTGAAATTTTTCTAACAGAATTGTAGTGGAAAGGATGAAGATTCAAATAAGGGTCAATCGGTGAAGCTGTCATTACCAGCTTATAAATGGCGATTAGTTATTGCTTACGACGGTACCAGATTTTCAGGTTTTATTCTCTTTTCGTGTTACTTCAGATAGAAAATTGAGGGTTGAAATCTCTGAATTTTAGTGTTAATACTCTAATTAGGTTTTCACTTTTCACGCATTCATTTTATTTTAACAAGTTGGTTGGTTACTGCTCTCATTGTTAATGTATCATTTTGCCTTCTTATGTAAGATAATAGATAATTAAGGTTGAGGAGAGTTTGTTTAGTGCTGTAAAATCTCAAAATCATGTGCACTTTGTGCCACCCTTTACTGGGCATAGTTCATTTTGCTAAGATTGTACTACATCCATTTGAATCTAATTACTATTTGAAGAGTTAGTAACATTCTTTGTTTGTGATGTTTATAAATATCTTTCCAATCAATTTGAAGTTTGCACTAGTGAGGAGTTGTGAGAGGTTAGCTATAGTGGGTACGAAGAGAGGTATAGGTAGGCCGCTAGAAGTATTCAGGAGAGATGATTAGACAAGACATGATATGACATATCTTACAGCTTACTGAGGGCATGACCTTAAGTAGGAGGGTATAGAGGTTGCAGATTAGGGTACAAGGTTAGCAAGTAGTTTTTTTTGGCGGGATAGGCTGGGTGGTAGTTTGGAACACCGTGTCTGTTGTAGTATTAGCATTTTTCTCGTAGTTGTTGTTCTTTGATTCCTGTTTCGCATTATTTTGATGTTGATACTATTCCCTTTCTCTGGATGCTCTATATTGTTTCCCTTATTAGTTGACATGTCTTCTTTACTGCTGAATCAGCCTCTCTACCTCGTAGAGGTAGAAGTAAAATTTGCTTACACTATACCTTCCCATACCTTCCCAGACCCATCAATTTGAAGTTTAAAACTTGGAAGTTTTAGACTTTGTACTGTTTTTGATGTAGTATCTTAATGTATACTATATGAAAAGAAATAAATCAATACCCGATGTTAAACTAGAAATAAATCAAGTGAACCATGATGAAGTGAACTAGGCAAGTCAGACGGCGTAGTAAGATTTTGAAGGTACTAGTAATTGCAAATTTGACACCTTACCATTTGTTCTCTGCTTCTTGATTTCCTCCTAGCATGTGTATGTAGGTAATTAGAGTTTGTTTTTCTCTAAGGTCATCCTTTTTCTATTGTTTTGTTCTTTATAAGGCGCAATGATTGCTAAGATAATAAGATGTTAAACTTAACCTTCTAAATGTTTTTATACCTCTTTTATTCCCTTTCTGCGAGTGTATGTTGGGATGCAGTTGCTTTATTTCTATAATCCTGAATGATGAGTATCCTGTAGGATGGCAGTATCAACAGTCAACACCTACTGTACAGTGCGTTCTGGAAGAAGCTCTGACTAAAAAAACGAAAATAAACCGCAAAGAACTTTGTTTAGTTGGTGCAAGCCGGACAGATGCGGGAGTTCATGCATGGGGTCAGGTCTGCTTTCCTGCCCATGGATTCTCACTAACCAAGAGAAATGATCAAAATAAATAGACTTGAACCAACTTTGGCTTTCAGGTGGCACATTTCATTACACCTTTCAACTATGAAACACTAGACGGCGTTCATAGAGCAGTAAATGGTCTTCTTCCTTCAGACATCAGAGTTAGAGAATTTAGCCCTGCAGCACCTGAGTTTCATGCACGTTTCTCTGTCACAAGCAAGATATATTGCTACCAAGTATATAATTCCACTATCATGGACCCATTCTTGAGGCACTATGCTTACCATAGTGAGTATAAACTCGATGCTGCTGTCATGAGAGATGCCGCAAAGCATTTCGTGGGGAAACATGACTTTTCTGCCTTTGCCAATACATCACGAAATGACCGGGTACCAAATCCAGTGAAGACGATATTGCGCTTTGATGTTGTTGAAAAGGTACTATTCATCCCTTTACTGATATAAGACTTCAATTAGGTTCCATGGCTTGCAGTGAGGGTGGGTTTCTCTTGGTCTACACAAAATACACTTTGAGCTGGCTGACAGCTCAAGGTACATGCATATGGGTTTCATATCAAAATTCCGTCAGTAGGTGCATCAGGGCTTCCCCAAGCTTAGAAACTCAACGAGTCTGTGTATTCTTGAAGTTCATGCTAACAAATTCCAAAAATAAAGAAGTACATTTTTTTATGTGCCTCACCTATATCCCATTCTATTTGACATATTTTGACTAGGCATGGAAATTAAGAATTTAATCTAATTCTTTTCTTTATGGGTAATACTACGAGTAAATGTAGTAAAGAAATTGATAAAAAGTTACCTTTGGTCTTTGGATAGAAAAAAACCATTACATCTTAACATGAGGATGACTTTGAGAATGTTTTATAATATTATTGTTTACGAAGTGTGTCTATATCGTAGTACATCTCATAATAGATATGCACACACAAGGCGGAACAAAGAGAGTGCATGTCAACACTTGTAGTATTTATATTGGAACTGGTCCTTTGAAAAAATTATAGCTCCATAATGTTAGAAAGTATCTCTGATTTGTAAGTTCTAAAATGCCATACTGAGTAGCAAATATATGAACATAAGAAGGCAAAATACAAAAGAAATATAATTTTACAATCAGTAGTGAGACTATATTATCCTAAATGCAAATCCTCCACATTAGACTATCTTATATGAGAGGAAAAATGGATAACTATGGACATTTTTCCCCTTAAAACGTTTTTATTGCCCTCTAGAGTGTACCCCTTGAACTATCAAAATGATATGAGCACCCACCCCGGGTCCACCATCCAAACCATGGGATGATGGAAGATGCCCAACCTTCTATAACCTGGATTATATGCCGCGTTAGTAAAGAACTTATGTTAAGGTGGCATCAATGTATAACGAAAAGGATAGAAAATATGGTGTTTGTCTGTTTGATATAAAAAACATTCAAAGATAGAGTTCAGTCCCTCTCATGTAGGTCTGATCTTTGCTGACTTTTTACAGAAGTTGATGGCTGTATATATTGCTTTAATTATTTGTACTAGTATATCATAAGAGTTGGCAAATTCTTGGTGCTTGAAAAATATGCTCGTTTTTCTTTATCATTATAACTCTTGTGCTTTTCTTAAAAAATGTTTCCGGCTGCAGTTTGCAAGTTCGTATGATAGTTTACCCAACGTAACAGAATATAAAAGTGAAAATGAAGGAAAACGCATAGTGTTACTGCAGCTTCTGACTTTCACAATCACCCAGCCACCACAGACTCTCCAATCTCACACTTTTCGTCCTTTCAAAATTGATTTTATTACTTTAGTTTTCTGTAATTCGATTTTGATGCTTATCTTACACAGTGCTTGAGAAGGAAACATTAAAGGAAAGAAAGACATAGATGAGGAAGTACTTGAGAGAAAACAAAGGGAAAAAGAAAATTTCCCAGATTAGGATTAGTTGTAGGGGAAAATAATGAAAAGAAACAAATAGGGGATGTCAGACTTAGCCATGTTTGGTATAAGCGCCAAAGCCTGACTTAGTTGGTATTCATAGCTTAATGACGTAGCCAGTGCTTAGAGCATATGAAACTGCAGCCATTGAGGCATTACTTGTCATATGCCTATGAATAAAGTGTTAAGTTTGATATCTTGTTGTGTTTTTCTTTAGGGACCTCTTTTGCGGCTAGAAGTTGAAGGATCTGGTTTCCTATATAGACAAGTTCGGAACATGGTATGTAATCCATAAAGAAAAAACTTCCAAGTATTCGTCATGATTTCAGGACTGAATCTCAGCTGCTCTTGAACGGTAGCACTGAAGATAATGTGTGGTGATTTTTCTCAAAATCTTTTGCAGGTTGCTTTGTTGCTTCAAGTTGGACGGCAAGCAGTTCCACCAGATATTGTTGTTAGGATTTTGGAATCTCGTGATAGGAAGGAACTTGCAAAGTATACCTTGTTACTTCCACCTCATGGACTCAGTCTCGAGACTGTCAAGTATAATGAAGAACATCTCATACTTCCAACAGATTCCCCAGCTAGTAGCTTTGGTAGGCACCATAGTATAAGCAAATGTAAGGTGCTATTCGTTTGACTAGCTGAGAATCGAACAAAGAAGGAATGTAGAATGGATTCTGCCCTTTTTTGATAGACACTCATTCGTGAAAAGAATTTTGCGCCAGTTATATGCATCCGTTTTTTCTTAATGGTACTGTACTTTTTTATGATTGCTGAAAAAATTGAAGCTGCAAGTATTGATGAAAACCAAGTCAATATTTCAGCACTTCCTGTCTTGGTAACTATTGCTTGAATGCATGGCAAGAGACAAGAGTGACAACCACTCAATACTATCTCGCGCTCTGCATCCGCGTCTTGCAATGCTTGGGGTCGTGTTATCTGTGGTTGCTATTATTCCATTACCACATCTGAACGAGCGTCGTGTGCTGGATTAGGTGTGATTTCCTGTTATTGAGTTCAAATTGCTTTTATCTCTGATCTTTTCTAGGTACAGTAGTGCACTTTCCTGCAAATGGAAGTATTATCATTTGGTGATTGTCTTGTCTGTTGTCTTTGTATCTGAATTTTGTTTCTTGAAGCTTCTATCCCAGGATCTGGCATTTTAAGGGTTTGTTCGGTCTGATGTTTTTCACGAGTTTCACAAGTGGCCTCTCACATTGATCGTGATTTGTGTCCTCCCCATCCTCTAACTAGAGGCAAACCCAGGATTTGAAGACTTTAGGTGCACCAATACTACCTAAGCTCAAATATTAGCGTTGTAGCTAGATACGACCCTAGGTCTCATGGCTCGTGGTTCTTCTAACTTGTACTAGCAGGACAATGACAAACCTATACTCCTAATAGGTGTCTAGTTAATTATATTCTTTATGTCAGTTTCTCAAGATGGATATACACCTATACACATAATTTTTCCCAAAGTTAACGGGTGCACGTGCACTTTATAGGGTGGGTCTGCCTCTAACACATCTCCTCTATAATGCCACTCTCGTAGCCTCCATCCCCACCACTCCATACTCCTACCCCACAATTCTCATCTCTCATAGTATTTGACTAGATTATGTATAAATGCTTTTAAGATAATATTTTTTACTCGCATATGCTCTTTTTTCGATTTTTATTTTAATTATTCAAATATGGCTTCGGTGTAACGGTGTCACTAATTAAACACACTTGAAAACCATGGTAATAAAGTTAGGTTAAAATTTTATCCATATCAAATATTTACGTCTAAGTTAATAATTGCATATTGGATTACATATAATGAATATTTGATTACTGAATCTAAAATTAAATGCGAATCAAATACAATGAAACTTTCTGTGATTTTCATTGATCATATTCATGGGGATTAGCCAAAAAAATAATTCTTGTTATGTGTTTTTTTTTTTTTTTTTTGGGGTATGTATAGAACATCATCAAAATTTTCAAAATCTTGTTTTTTGGGCGTCAATTTAGCCACCACATGAACAAGATAATGATAAAAATATGTACAATATGTGCCTTGATTTAACTCAAAAGAACAAAGATTTATGTTCTAATGGCTTTGGATTTGTCCAAAATTGACCACATCACTTGAACATCTTCATATCCACAAGCCATTACTTCACCTTGCAAATCTACTACATGCTTATCTTGGTCTGCAAATTAACACAAAACATTTGTTAAGAAGAGATCAAACCAACCGGGAGGCGGGAGCGGATCCAGAATTTGAAGTTTGTAATTTTTTTCTCGATTTTATCCCCTTTTGAGTAATTGAGTTCTAAATTAAAATGAATTTCTTCTAAAGACAACTACAAGATTTAAACCAAAACTGTTGGATTATGTCAAATACGTACACCTCCATCTCTTTCTCAATTTATAGCCCCTTTTCTTACAAAATGTTTAATTGATTCGAGCTAATAGCAATAAACTCGTTCTAGATCTGCCTCTTGACCAAAAAACACTATACATGAATTGTTTCGGCAAGACTCTCGACTTAAGTAACACAAACACATAGATATTATACACAAATTGTACATACCTTCTTCTTGTGGCTTCTTTTCCCTTGGTGAATCTCTTGGTGATTGTTGATTATTATTGAAAAAAGTTCTAGCTTTTCTAAATGGAGTTGTAATTGTTTTGACCCATTTAGTCATTTTTTTCCTTTTTGTTTTGATATAAAGAGGAGTTGTTGTTGCATCTAACTCTCCATTTTCTAAGAACAAAAAAGGGTTTATATATATATATATATATAGAATGTAACATCTCACCTAGACTATAATATGTAACATTTAATTAAAGGGATATTGTGGGAGCCATAATACTACAGGCAAGATCCGTGAGATAAGCTTTATGTAGTCTCACATCTCTTTCTTTAATCATTTGATAATCGAAATTTATTAACCTAATTAATGTGAATTTACATAGTATAACTTTAATATGAGATAAAACGCTTAATTAATATAAATTCACATCGTATAACTTTATTATGAGATAAAAATGCTCATAATTAATACATATTCACACAATATCTACAAAGATAAAAACGCTTAATAATACGAATATGTCAGAGTCAAATAGAATTATTTAAATATGTGATATTCAAAACTCATTAATTTGACTAATATTTATTTACAATCGTATAAAAGGACTCTTTTTTTAATCATCTGATATTCAAAGTGTATTGATTAGACTAATATGTATTCATATTGTAAGATCAATATGAAAATAAATAAAATGTTCAATACGAATTTTTTTTCAATCTTTATGATAGCATTCGAGATATCTGAATAAGGATCGAGAATCGTAATCCACAACTCTCGTGGTTGGTCTTTTTCTCTCTCTTGTTTTAATTATTATTATATTGTCTTATCTCTGCAGTTCCAAGTTTTGGTGCCGACTGGCCTCATAACCACATGGCTACGGAACCCTTGCACGTGAACGCCTTCTATCTTCTTGAATGTGACGTTACAAGATCGATCGCACGTTATTTATCGTGTTTTTCTTTTAATGTTCTCAAAAGAAAATGCTAATCAAGAGGATTAGGAGGAAATTACGAGATGAAAAATTGAATTTTCGCGAAAGTTTAGATAATTAATCAGTTGAATTATTAAAATTATCTCCCGATCATTTATGTTTTAAATATAATTTTCCCTAAGGATAAAATAAAAAATTATCTTAAATATTTTTAATGATATGAATTTAGAAATTATAATAAATATTTGAGATGAATAAAGTAATAATTATGAGCTCGAAAATCGAAGGTGATGACAAGTAACGCCTAGCGTACAACTTGTGTACTTTGGTATTTAGACCTTTTCTATGAAATCATTCACATGGTGGTACCCTAGGTAAGGAACAAAGTTGACTTTACTTGCATTATAGCCAAAGTTGATGGATGTGAAGCTGTAGAAGCTAATAAGTATACTTCTATGGTTCTAGTTTATTTAGAAAAGGTGTTAGATTAACGTTAACTTAATACAGTGTTAGAATGTAGGTGTTCATTAGTGATCACACGATCATGTTTCCAAACAGAATAATGGTGCGGAAAATAAATAGCTCAAAGTAGATCACGCACAAGGAACTTATGTGGAAATCCCCTTGCTCAAGGGCGGTGAAAATCACGACATGTACTCACAGGATTTCAACTCAAACTCCATTTCACTCAAACGGAGCAAAGTTTCAGATTACAAACTCTTGCAACCTAGGAATTAAAACTCTTTAATCCCTTCCCCCTTACAGGAGCAACTCTACTACAAAGGAAACTAAGCTATAATCCTATTGCCCACTAAACCAACTCACTCTAGTTGATCTAGACTTTAAGAACCCACCAACGCTAACTCTAGCCACCAACTCAGATCTCGAAGATGTGATCTAAACAAGCAGCAACTCTGTTGCACCCAAACATCAACTAATTACTCTAGTTGACACTCCTAGGCAACTCTATCCAAGAGAACATCAAAATAATGATGTAAAAAAGCTTGACTAGAACATAGATGATTCGACTAACTAACTCTAGTTAATACGATTCAAACTAAAGACTTAAACAAGCAACCGATCCACTATCCTTTATAATTTCGAAGTAGATTTACAATATGAGCACATAAGACACAAAGCTCAAAATACAACAAAGACGCTTCAGCTCTCTTGAATATTATTTTGTAAGATTTACGTTTTGTAAAATCAAGTGTAGGTAGATGTTGATCTACGTAGAATGATTTGTAGGTCCAATTGATCTGAAAGTGAAATTTGAGATTCAAGAATATATATAATATAAAAGAAACTCTCTTAAATATTATTTTGTTATAGCTATAGGCTATAGCCTTATATATCATAATATTTAAGTGATATTATAAGAAAAAAAATTTGAGAATAGGAATTATAAAAATAGGGACTAATTGAGGGGATTCTTACATGATTCTCTGTCATTTTTATTTTTTTGATAACTCGAATTCATAATATTAATGTTAAAGATAATTAAAAGTGCTTAATTATCATTCAAATAACTCCCTTTTATCCTCTTAACTTTTTTCTTTTTCTTTCTAGTGGTAGCTACCCACTTCGTGCTCATGTGTAACAATTTCTTAATTAATTAATAATAGTACTGAATGATTAAAGTGAGTTGAATAATATCAGATTAACATGTTCATAATCAAGATATAAGATAAAGATTTATTTTGGTAAGCCATACGACTTACGAGTACCCATAATTAGAATAAATTCAAATTTGTGGAAATAGAAGAATTTTTTCGAGCCCATAAATTAAATTACTACGCCCTTAAGAGATAATAACTTCCTCACTATTGTTAAGAAATCAAGTTACTTTTTCTCGAGATAGAACAAATAAATTATATTCGAATAATTTTTTTATTTATCTATGTATCTGAAATTAATTATTACACAAACAAAATCTATTTTTATTATTGATCCTACCAATTATATCACAACTGCGTGCATTCTGAGTTGTAGAATTTCCATAACGAATATATTAATTGTTCCAAGAGAATCTTAGACATATAAAATTACATAAATATTAATGTTGGTTAATTCAACTAACTTTTTAGTTGAATGAATCTAATCGTAATTTTGTTGGTGGTAAAATTTATAAAATAAAAAATTTGAGTGGCACATGTTGAACTTGTATAAAATCACGTTATTTTCTGAGAGGAGCCATGTTATTGATACCTTGGGTTTGTCCCCTCTATTTTATTAATTATTTTTGGTGGGACTTACCATATTTTATTTATTTATAGAAATATATCCAATTAAAGTACGTAGAATTGTAATGGAATGGATATCATTTATTCATTCATCTTTACCTGAAGATATTGAGTTTGAATTTTCGATATGAAAATAATCTTGTTAGAAAAAGCTTCTTCCTTAAATAAGGATTATCAGTTATGTGACTTGAAATATAATTTAGTCGAGGTTTAATACGAATACTGAAAAAAAAAAACTATATAGAAAAGTTATCAAGATATGTACTTGGGAATTGGAGGGATAACATATAGTAATATTTTGATATCCCTTGTTTCAGAAGGTTCTTCATCTAGATAAGTTTATATATCTTGCTTTTTTATCTATTCGAAATTTATTGATCGATTAATTTATATTTGTGATATATAAGGCCTAGGGATGTACTTTGATTTTTTCTTAATTTTTTCTATAGCTCCAATACAAAGTATCTGATTAAGAATATATAAATCTCATTCATTTTATCGTATCCCCTATGAGTACTCTAATTGTAAGGGTCAAGATCAACTTTCTCTAATGGTATAAAATATATGTATAGTTTCCTTTTATTTTCTACGGAGTATTTGATATTTGTATTAAGTCCGATTATATATTTGAATTCATGTCTTTCTAACAAAGGAAAATTCATATCTAAATTTAAATCCTGATTAAAGATAAAGAAATATTTATCACTCCACAACGACAATTTTGATTTTTGAATAATATACTATAGTCACACTTGAAATATTTAATTCATTTCCAGCTTCCCTACAATATTAATGTTTTGTTGGGTATTGGTTATGTCTTGTTAGACAGAACATATGAATTCATTAATTAAACAATGCAACTTGATCTGAACAATATGGTATTATATGGTCAATTCTTCTTTTTTTTAAATTCTTTTTTTCAATAGCATAACTACTTAAACTAATTTATGGACTTTGGAATATTTTACACTGCGCATGCCTTTGAAAACCATAATAAGGTGAGTCGACGCCTTCCTATTGAGCTTTTTCATCTTTCATCATTTCGTAAGACAGAATCAAGATTTAAATTTTAAGATATTGATCATAAGTATTATAACATAAATATTTTATGAAACTGTCTATTTTAAATAGTTGAAGTTCATGTGGAAATAATTGAACGTCGGTCATATGTATATACATAAATTTTAGTTATATGAAACATCATATACAATGTCTGATGCTGACACAAAGTGAATGCACGTGTAATTTATATGATTTGATCAAAATTATTGAGTTTAGTCAAAATTATAATCGGAAGGTTATTTGTGCAATCATATTAGGTGCACACTATTGATTTAAACTGTCGCAAACAAAAGCATAATATATAGGTTAACCTAATTAATGCTATAAATTATTATACTAATTATACTCATTAACAGAATCATCCCACAAGTTTACATAAGCAATATAATAATTGGTATAAAGCTTTCCATTGGTTTTGGTTAGCTAATAGTAAATAGTTGATAAGTTTTAAGTATTGAAATATTATTTTTAAATTTTTAAATTGATTTTATAAATAAGTAGTTACGCGTTCAGATAGATAGAAGTGTAGAAAATGATAATGAAATTAATTGGTATGTTTAACAAAAAAAAATGATGACAAGCTATTTTCAATTAAAAAACTTAAAATACCCTTAACTTTTAAATTATTATATTTTTACAAATGTAATAGTATCTTTTTAAAGAAAAAGAAAAACGACAAATATAAAATGAATATGAAGTTAGAGTTTTATTTTAGAAAAGATATTTGAGAATTAAAAACAGTAATATTAATTAAGATAAAGTAGTAAAAAACATGACTAAAAAGTATTTATAAGCCCTAAAGTTATAAGTTAGGAGTCATCAACTTGTAACTTTACATTAATTTTAGATTATAAGCAATTGAGTTATATACCTTTCAAAGGTTTATCAAACACGTAAAGAAGTCATAACATCAATTTAATCATCTTATAAGCTTAACCAAATCCGTCGTAATCAAGTTTTCAAATGAAGTAAACTACGTTGGCTATTTAATACACGAATCAAGAGAGATAATAATGACATTAATTTATCACAATATTTATTATATATAATATGTCTTGAGATAGTGGATATTTATTTTATTTATTAATGCATGCATATAGATGAAAAAACTCCACCTAAAAGAAAATGAAAATGAAATTAAACATCACAAAAGGCTAGGCCCAAGTAAAAAAGAGAGACATAATGGGCCCATTATTGAAAATGCTAAATGGGCACACTACGAAGCACAACTGTCTCAATTGTAAGCCCAGGCCCAAATGATAAAAGGACTCCCAAGTCCAGCCCATCTCCAGTAGTCCTCAGCC
The DNA here is from genome assembly GCA_029582725.1 of Solanum chiquidenum. Classification (NCBI taxonomy): domain Eukaryota; kingdom Viridiplantae; phylum Streptophyta; class Magnoliopsida; order Solanales; family Solanaceae; genus Solanum; species Solanum chiquidenum. Next base: position 11,417 of record JAJOOS010081423.1, on the reverse strand, counting down.
CATCTCTAGCAGATTTTTTTCTTATCTCATCCAATATGAATAAAACACATGCACTAGACAAGTTACCGTATTCTCGAAGGATATTTCTCGTGGCCCGTAACTTATCGGGCTCTAGGCCCAATGTACTTTCGACTTGATCCACAATTGCATTACCTCCTGGATGAAGAATCCAAAACACCGAGTTCCAATCTGAAATGCCTAACGGTTCAAACATCTTTATTAAGCAACTTTCCACATTTTTTGCGATGGTCGGTGGTACGTCCCTTGTACAATGAAACGTAAGGCCCATCTCGCGTAGGTGTAACGCGAGGTGGCAATTCCCGTTAGGTACAAATGTCTGGGCCGCCGAGACAATCTCGAAAACGGGCTTCTCCAGGCCCGTTTTAGGGTCCGACCCGATGATAACCGCGACCGCACCGTCTCCGAATAATGCTTGCGCGATAAGGTTATCGGGATGAGCTTCACTCGGCCCGCGAAACCCTATCGCCGAGCTCTCAGCACACACGACGAGTACTCTAGCACCCTTGTTGTTCTCAGCTAAGTCCTTGGCTAACCGGAGCATCGTGCCACCGGCAAAACAACCTTGTTGGTACATCATTAATCGTTGAACTGATGGGCTTAGGCCCAATAACTTAATCAATTGGTAATCCGCACCAGGCATGTCCACACCACTTCTTGTACAAAAGACTAAATGGGTAATTTTTTATTTGGGCTGAGCCCATTCATCAATGGCCATAAGGGCAGCCTCTTTACCAAGTTTAGGTATTTCTGAGACCAAAATGTCTTGCCTAATATCAAGGGAAGGCCCATTATAAGAACACAAATTAGGATTTTTCTTTAATATTTCTTCTGTTAAAAGCATATACCTTTTCCTAATCATTGTTCTGCTGCCTGCAATTATTTATGAAAAATAAAATCAGTTATAAAAAAAAATCAATTTCTCTAGAGGTAAATGGTAAAGAAAAGAAGAAGAAAAAAAGGGGGAGAGTAGACGGGGAAATGTCATTTTTGACCATTTAGTTATTGATAAATTCTAATTTTGATCGTTGCAAGTACATTTGATTAAACAGATTTAACGTTAATTCATTATAATGTATACCTTTCGTCCCATTAAATAGGAAGTTATCTTTTATTTAGTATCTTTAGAGCTATAATTATCCACATGCGCAAATTTAACATAATACGTGAGTAATTAAATAATTTATTTTGAATTTGTGAAACCATTGGGTTGCCTTCTCAATTAATGCCCATATTTTTTAATTTTTTTAATCTTCCTTTAATGAGTGGAAGAGGACAATATATATCCTTAATAATAAATATATCAACCAGCTTATTTATAATTTAATTGAATAATTGGAGCAAGTAATAAGTGACTGACACTACATAATTGAACTTGAACAGAAACAAAGATATTATCTCCATTTGTAAAACGTTAATTTAATTAAAGTAGGTTTGTCATAACATATTTCTATATATATTTTATATTATGGAAACATTAACTTTTTCTTGTGTGAGCTTGTTTACATTATCGCCTTCAATCTCAAATAAAGGAGAAGGATTGACAATGCCCAAGGGTTGCTAAAGTCCAAGAACAGTATTTGTGAAATTATATCGAATTTGTAGTTACTATTGTATATTTTGGAAATTAAACATCAATTACACACCATACAATTTCACATTAAAAAGTGATACACTTCCTAACAAAAATATTTCCATTTATTAAGTTTAATGACTAGATCATATACAAACACTTCATAACAAATATTTATATTATGATTTTCTTAGCCCATATATAATTTTAGCAGAGATATTAATATATATTTCATGCTACTGATCCTACAACAGGAAGCAATCATCACTGGGATTATATCATTTCAATTTTGTGTTGTCATACAATTGCCAGACTTGACAAAAAAATAAACAATGTTACACAAATAAAAATTATTCTTCAATTTCAAATTTTGTATAAATTCTCAATATTCATGTTACTTTGTTCAAGTTCATTTTAGTAAAAATAATAATTAGAAGTTCTCTATACATAACATATAATTTTCTGACATGACAAAATAGTAAATCTAAATTAGATGTATTGACATGAGTAAGTTAATCTCATATAACTAATTAGTATCATTGTATCACATATATAGATTATCTTTTAAATTTCTTTCTATATAATTAAAAAATATAGGTTTTACCTCATGTCGACTCTTGTAACACCTCCACTCACCATGATCTCATACTTAGTGACTGGTGCATCTAATGGTTGACAACGTAAGATAAGACTATAAAATATCTTAAGCGACCTTCGCTTATTTTTATATCCTCTATACATACTACTTGAGAAAGAGAAAAAATTAGAACACGATAAAGAAACGTACAATTAAATCTAGCTTATTGGCAACCTTTAAAACTGGCTTAAGAGGTGATGAGCTTAGACCATAGTATCCCTGTCTCTTAATAGTCGTTGTGAGAAACTCAACAAAAGTACAAGTTTGTATACAGAACATGATAAAGAAACGTACAATTAAATCTAGCTTATCGGCAACCTTTAAAACTAGCTTAAGAGGTGATGAGCTTAGACCATAGTATCCCCGTCTCTTAATAGTCGTTGTGAGAAATTCAACAAAAGTACAAGTTTGTATACAAGTGATCATTAAACCTAAATCAATGCTCCAAATGTATATAGGCATGTAGCGAATGAATTTTGTTTCAAAGTTCTTAATTAAGTTCTAAAGGCATCACTTTGTAACAATAGATGTCTCACACATTGATAAATGATATTTTCATCTAATTGATTGTCCATATCGTCGAATCAAATATCACCTTAATGATATACATTGGTAGTGTGCAATAATTTTCTTATATCATCATCAGTCTAATTTAACATGTATTAATCGATTACTTGACTCTTTTTTCTAAGTTACCAATCAATGTTACTAGCTCCACTCAATATACTTATCACTTACCTAGTTTAATTAAGTTATATATTGATAGAGTAATAATCTTTTAGTCAAATCATTCAAAAAATATGTCTACCTGCAAAACCTTCTTAAAATGTAAAATTTATAATTTTAAAAATAAGATATATTATATGTTATTAAGTGACCTGATTATACATGTATCATCTTTTATATCGTTAGTATATTATACTTAAACGTTCAAAATTAAATAACAACGATAAATATGTAATATTAAAGGGGAATATAACTTACAAATACGTCTAAATTTTTCTTTGAGGTCCACCAAATGCTCACTATTTGTAACCTTGAAATAATAATCAGGATAGGAGGTTTGATCAACCCAATGAAAAGGAGTTGCTGTCCCAATGGCCAAAATTTTTGCTGGACCCTCAGCTCTCTCATGAACCCTCCCAATTTTTTGACCATTTTCTAACTTCATTTTTTCGAAAAAAAAGGTGGGATCCAGAAAAAATCGATGAAACAGAAGAAATTCGAGTATTAGTTGTTGAAATAAGAAATGGCAAAGGCAAAAGCCAAAGGGAAATGTTTTGGTTTGCGTGGTGGTGCATGGAATTGCTTGATTTCATTGCCTTTATATAGAATGAAAAATATGAATGAAGTGTGATGTAATTAGCCCACCTCAATAATTTCAATACGTACAACAATAATATATTCACACTATATACTAATTACTTTTATATAGCGTTAATAAACCTATACTAATAAAGAGTGTTAAAACTTTTATCAGGGTTAGTTAATTGTCATTGGATTCAATGTTTTTATAGACTTTAGGACCATTTACAAAGAGTAATAATTGTCTCTATGTATTTATGATATATGTAGTAGAGAAGTTGTTTCTGATTGATTTTTGTCTCGAGAATTTATTTTCAAAAACAAGTTTGACAACTACAAAATAAAAACTATAGTAAAATACTATAGAAATTTTTTTTATTGTCACCTCAATAATATCATCGGGAAAAGGTAAAGAATCTCCTTAAATTATGTGAAATTGAATAAAAATGTCATCAATTAATATTTTGATTCAAAAATGTCTTTATTGTTACTTAATGGGTTAAAAGGTCTTTTTTAAATAAAAAAAATATATTATTTTTTTTCCTTTTTAACGCATTCTTTTCCTAATAATTTTTTTATTAACAAATATTTATCCTACTTCAATTTGGAAAAAGAAAAAATATTTCTTATTTTGTTATAGTTATTTTTTATTATTATATATCTAAGTGAAAATTAATGATGAGTTTACTGTGATCTTATATACATGACATATATTATCCATTAAAAAAGTACATTTAGTTAATCTATTTTAATTGAGATTAAGAAGAAGACAATTATTTTCTACATTTCATTGATTAAAGTCATTTTAAAAGAAAGAAAACAAGAGTACAATTTATTAAAGGTAATATTTTTGTTAAAAACAAAATGTGTTAATAATAATAATAATATATTTATTTATTTGAAAAAGAGGATTTTTGATCAATTTAGTAATAATAGTGGTATTTCTGGATCAAACTATTAACATCAAGGATATTTTGGACCAAAATATTGATAATAAAGATATTTTTGGATCAAACTATAAGCACATAATATTTTTATTTATCTCACATAATTTAAGAACATTTTTGACATTTTCATAATTTCACTAATGATTCCTTTTTTATAATTATATAACATGATAGTCAAAACCTAAACATCCTATTAATTTAGATCGTATGAAGGTTCATTTAAAAAGTGTTTTGTATTAGAAGTTAGTTCGAACTTGAATCTTCTTATTAACATCGTAGAAAATCGTATTTATCCCACTACCGAGGGGTGATTTCAATTATTTATTGCGATCCAAAATGGGGTTTTATAACAAGATCAAAATTTTGTATTCCATGACTTGCACGTTATATATATATTTTGGGGAAAAAGGATAAAAATATTTCCGTACTATCGTAAATGGTATACAGATATCCTTCGTCGTACTTTTGGGACTTTGGTGCCCCTGCCGTCCAAAAACTAGTGCTTATTAGCCCTTCACTCTAATGGAAGACCAAATAGGGACACGTGGTGCAATCCTACGGAGGGACCCGTTTGATCAATTAATTAGACCCAAAATTTAAAAATCCACCCGAAACTCTTTGACCCAAATTAAAACACCCAGCTCGCCTCCTTTTCCAGCTGAAACAAACACCAAACAGAAAACCCGAATCAAACAAGACATTAGCCATCTGGTCACAAATAAGAATAGTACATGTGATCACTGCATCTAACTCCTCAACCTTGATCTTGCCCGAAAAGGCATAACACTGACCCTCGCGTTTTGGTGGTGGCGAGCTTTTCTGTTTGGTGTTTGTGTCAGCTGGAAAAGGAGGCGAGCTGGGTGTTTTAATTTGGGTCAAAGGGTTTCGGGTGGGTTTTTAAATTTTGGGTCTAATTAATTGGTCCCTCTGTAGGATTGCACCACGTGTCCCTATTTAGTCTTCCATTAAAGTGACGGGCTAATAAGCACTAATTTTTTTACAGCAGAGGCACCAATGTCTCAAAAATATGACGGAGGGTATCTGTATACCGTTTACGATAGTTCGAGAATATATTTATCCTTTTTCCCCATATTTTTTGCTATCATATTAGATGATCTGTATGTAAACTTGCAATTATTTATAGTAGACCAAATTTGACAATCTTGACAAAGAATTTTACCATATTAAGTTCTTGCTATACATAAGTTCGGATAAAAGAAATATTTATTCTACTTAAGGTTGTTTTAAGTTTCACAACTCTAGCTGTGAATCGTTATTATTCTTGGTCATTGTACTCACTTGATTTTTAATTCTCTTCCAATTTTGCATGACTTTAATATTTAAAATTTTCTTTTGAGCCCGATCTTGACTTTTTTACTTTTATTTTATAGTTAAAAAAATATAACTTAGTTTTTTTAAAAATAATTGTTATCCACTTCTCACATCATAGCACATTTTAAAGGCACTTCACACTTTCTTAATTTTGTATATTTGTTTTGACACTTTGAATTTGGAATCTTACTTACAACTTGTTTTGAATGTAGTAATAACTACATACAACAATATAAATGGCATGCGTGTGTATATATTGTTTCTTCAAACATTTATTTATATATATATATATATATATATAGAATCATGATAAAGATATAAGATATTATTATTAATTAGAAATAGTGTATATGAAGGGTTTTTCTTGTGTATATATATAGAAGAAAATGTATGTGTTTATTTACCCTTAAACAAAATTCTAGCTCCGTAGACATACAATCATAAAGAAAAATCGTAGTATATGCACGATGAAAATATGTTGATATCTTAAAGAAAATTTTCAATCTTTTTTTTTCTAAGAAAACTACTTTTCTAACTCATATAATTAAGACAAGATTGACATGTTGTCCATTGGAACTATATGGACATTATTGCAAAGTGTATTTGTGTATTAATTGACACTAAAAAGGAATCGACCTGGGAGAGTACGTATGGTTGAAATTTTAATTTGTACGTACTTAATAAAAAGGTTATATACTCTCCTCGTCTAACAATAGTTATTTATTATATTAAAGTTAGTTGTTCAACAATACTTGTTCAATTTAAAAAATCAAGAGATAATTTATCTTTTGTGTCTATTTTACCCTTGCTATTAAATATTATTTATTATCTAACATATTTTTCAAAGCATTAAAGTGAATAAAGTCAAATGCTAATATAGTAATATTACTCCTATTATTTATTGTTTCTTAAGAGATGTGTCAAGTCAATAATGGACAACTATTGTAGGACAATGATAGTATTAGTTTGTATGTATGAAATTTATCAGTAAGGACTAGTTAATTTATTGTTAAATAACTCTTAATTAATTGAATTCTCTTATAATCTGTTGTTAATTTGTAAAATAACATGAAATTATTATTGTTTAGCTATGAATTTTATGTGTCGCTAATTCTTTATTTTCTAGTAGACTTAGCTTTTTTTTGGGGGAGTCACGGGGGGAGCATACCAAAAACACTCTGAGGTGCAAATTGAAGACGTAGATCCATAGGGCGTAAGCTCTAAGCATAAAAATGTAAGTCCTGGGCGTAAAAACGTACGCCCTAGGCGTTCTTTTTTTAAAAAGTTTTAAAACCATTTTTGCTTTAAATCATATTTTTTTATTATTGATGTAATGATATTTCTCAAATAGTAATTGTAATATTCTTTTTCTTCATTATTGGATATTAATACTTTTTCTCAAATAAAAATCATAATATTTTTTTATATAAATATTATAGGTTATTTATTAAAATTTATTTGTAACATTAATAAAATAATTGAAAGTTTTACTTTTACTTATTTTCTTAGTAATAAAATTATTAAATTGAATATACATGAGACTACGCCTCGTAGATTCAGAAGACTTATGTCTCGTATCTCAAAAGCTTAAATCTCGCTCCATACTGCATAAAACATTTCGCCTTACGCCTCCCCTTTCAAAACACGATTATTCATGTTCAAAGGTACATATATATGTAGCTGTCAACCTTTCAACAACCAAGTTTTTAACCTCCAGTAGTGTATGTCCTTTTGTAAAATTACTTTATTCAGCACCGACAATTTGAATATATGTCGGGAAGAGCCATATTTAAAGGAATTATTAAGAATTTTTTCAATGGAAGTTTCACTAGTAAGATAATTATTTAGATATACTTTAATTTGTAATATTATAAATCTTACTAAATTTTGATGTGTCCAGATATGTCTCTCTAGCTAGATACATGTAGCTCGAAATACATTGGGTTAAAGTGTAATTTGTTCTAGATAAACTATACCCAAGTGGGATTCACGTGTATCTGAGATACATAGACAAATTTCGCTAGTCACTCTCTTATATATCTGGTCCAAGATATATGCGAATCACGCTAGATGCATACAAATACATGTATCTAGTGTTATTCGCATGTATCTAGGATACATGACTATCTCTCTTCATCTCGCTTGTCTCTCTCCTTATTTTAGAGTATCTGGTAGAAAAATACATATATTAAATTGTATCTTCCTCAATATAGCGGAAAACTCTTAATCAATGGTAAAATATGTAATTATTTAAAAGTATAAATAAAATTAGTATATATAGTATGCATATATATCTAATAAGACAGTTTTTCCTTTTTCTATACACAAGATTTGAATTCAAAACTTCTGATTAACAGAGAAGTAACTCATCAATTACACTATATCCTTCGATGGTAAGAGATAATACTTCTTAGTCGATACAGTCAATTTTCCTACCTCTATTCCATTATATGTGATATTTTAATCTAAAAATAATCTCATTTTATATTTTCAGTAATAAAATAATTTATATATACACAATTTATGATAGTAAGAAGACAAAATTTACAAGTTCACATCGTAAAAACTGTTTATAAATTCTGTATTAGTACGTTCTTATAACAAACTTATTCAACCCTTATGATTATGGTTATTTATTTTTAAAAAGAATATATTATTAATGAAAATTTTCATTTTCACATAAATTATGAGATGAGTTTTAATCCAATAAACTATATATTGTCTTTCTTGTCTTATGCTATGCTTTCAAATATTTAAAATACTCGTATGTTTTTGTCTACTAATTATTAAAAAGGGGTTGGTAAAGGCTCATTTTGATATTGTTTTTTCTAAAATAATTAAAAGTAACAAAACTTATTTCCTTTCCAAGTGGGGGTTAGCAATTTCTCAAAACGTGGAACTATAAACACTACGAAGGAGTCGACTCGTAATAATATTCATTTCTTAATCAGAGGTTTCAGATTTAAGTTTTGAGTATGAAATTTTTTTGATAGAGAGCGTTATCTCTCGAATGAGGCCCTACCTGACATAAATCCAGATTAGTCAAGTTTCAATATGAATACAGAACACTGTATGAAAAACCAAAAAAAATAAAATCTAACTTTTTGTACTTGATAAAAAGGGATATATTATAGTTTGTATGAAATTTGTCGACAATTCTTAACTAATTCATTGTTAAATAGTTTTAAGTTAATTATATTTTCATATTATTTGTTTACTGTTTAGCTATGAAATTTTACCATTAATAAATAAATGGAAAAATTGCAGAAATCCCACATTGTAGTTTACTTATTACCATTATCCCCTATAAATTTTACTAATCTCCAAAATCCCTCATTTTCGCGCATAAGATTAGTGTATCTTGAACATCAGATTAGTGTATCTCAAACATCAGATTAGTGTATCTCGCGCATCAGATAGTGTATCAGATATAAAATGTACATCAGATTAGTGTATCTCGTGCATCAGATAGTGTATCATGTATAAAATGTACATCAGATTAGTGTATCATATATAAAATATAATGTATCTTACTTAACGATTAATGTATCTCGCGCATCAGATTAATGTATCAGCGCTTATATTATTGTATCCGTTTTGAGGAATTTCTGTAATTATAAACTTTTAAGGGATATATTGTAATTTTGCCTTAAAAGTATGTGATTTCTGTAATTTGCCCATAATAAATTGATTTATATACACATAATTATATGATATTAAAAAGACAAAATTTACAAGATTCTGTACTAGTTCTTACAACAAACTTATTCAACCCTTATGCTCATGATTATTTATTCAAAATAATATTTTCTAATAAAATCTTTCATTTTCACGTAATATATGAGATGATGTGTTTTAATCCAATAAACAATTTGTTGTCTTTTTTGTCTTATGCTATACTTTGAAATATTTATAGAAAAATCACCTCATATACATATTTAAGAGTAAATATTATGGGTTTTAAACCTACTTTTAAAAATTTCTTGATTATAACAGAATATTTACTGGTTATGACATGTCAGTTAAAATTATATTTATTTAATAAATTATTAATATATTTATAGGTTTTTAATATTAATTAATAATAGGTAATTAATTTGTTTTTTACTTCATTTTAAAAAAAAATGTCAGTTACCCAAATTTAGGGATTTACTCAATATCTTTTCCTTGTTTACCGTTACCCTCACTAATCGTACGCCCCACCCCCACCCCCACACGTTTCTTCACTCACACACGCCTCAACCCACCACCCACTATCATTCTCTTTCCATTGTTTCTCATCTTCTCCAAAATCAAACCGCCAAAACCCACCAACACTCCAAAATCAAACCGATTAATCATGTCTAAGAAATCGATGAAAACTCCAAGAAAGAGCCCCAGATTTGATGAAACCTTAATCGATGATGCTCATGCTTCATCCTTTTAACATACTGTCTGAAACTCCCCCTCCGAAATCTGTTGAAATTCCTGTCAATGTTGGTCCATCTCGTTCGAAGAATCGCAAAATACAAAATTAATGAAGCAAATCAAAGTTCGACTCCAACAAATCGAAGGGAAAACAAGAGGAAGGGGAAAAAACATGTTGAAACCCCTCCAGAGTCTAATTCAGACTCAAATTCCGATTTTGTTGCTCAAAGAAAAAAGAAGAAAACAAAAAAATCAACAAATATTGATGTTCTTGAAACATCAAAACCTTCTTCAAGAAGAAAAACAAAAAAGGATAAACATGAATTATCAAAACCCCAAAAAGGTGGTTAAGGTAAGTCATTTATTTAATTTATTTTTCACATTATTGAAAATAGTTATTTTTTGTTATATCACATTATTATTATTGTTGTTTTCAACGTTTTTATTTTTCTGAAATTTATTATTAATGATACAACATTGACATGCATAGTAACTATTAACATTGTTATCAAATTGTATGATATAATTTAAATACTCTGTAGTATATAGGTACTCATGGTATTTTTTGAATAATAAGAGTATGAAGTGTTTGTGAATAACATGAATATGGAGTGTGTGTCAAAAAAATTGGTATGCAGTGTGTGTAATGTCAAAAATAATGTATGCTTTTTTTTTTAACTACTATGTATTGTATAGGTGCCCCTGGAATTTTTTTGAATGATAAAAATATGAACTGTGTGTGAATATCATGTGTATGGAGTGTGTGTGAAATGTGAATATTATGTATACAATGTTCTTTATAAACATTGTGTATGAAATGTGTGTGGAATATGAACTAAGGGTTATTGTTGGAAAGAAATTTTTATATGGAGTGTGTGTGAATAATATGTGTAAACAGTGTGTGTGAAATGTGAATATAATTTATATCATTTTCTTCATAAATATTGTGTTTGAAATGTGTATAAAATGTAAACTTATGGTTATTGCGTAAAGAAATTTGTGTAGTGTATAGGTGCCCCTGAATTTTTTTGTATGCAGTGTGTGTAATGTCAAAAATAATGTATGCTTTTTTTTAACTACTATGTATTGTATAGGTGCCCCTGGAAATTTTTGAATGATAAAAGTATGAACTGTGTGTGAATATCATGTGTATGGAGTGTGTGTGAAATGTGAATATTATGTATGTCATTTTCTTTAT